>JAKCPI010030927.1:0-119608 GCA_023213315.1 Euborellia annulipes
CCCAACTACAAAGAATACTTCAAGAGCCATCAGAAGAGACAGTTAAAGCCATAGCCCAATATTTCATACACAATCAATTAACAATTTGATAATCCTTTAATTGTGAACTATTTACTATTTATACGTATATTATTGAAATTGTTTATATTCATACGTATATATATTTTAATATGTTATTACTAACTCCTCTACTTTTGATAGTTATATATATTCATAATCTGCATTCTTTAGCATTGTTTTTACTTAGTTTATATTTATATGTATCTACAGACATTTTTATAACCTCTGTTTTCTACTATGTTGTTTGTATTCTCTCTAAGTTCAGATGCATGTATTTTTATATTCTGTATTTTCTTATATGTTATTTGTAAAATGTTCTTTGTATTAATTTATGTACAAAAAAATGGGAAATGGCCCAAGGCTATCCCGTAAATAAAAAAAAAAAAAAAAAAAAAAAAAAAAAAAAAAAAAAAAAAAAAAAAAACACAAAGTTTATTTTAAATTATAATTGGTTATTGCAACAGTTTCAGTAATAAATGAGTACTAAATCAAAAAAAAGTATATCGTGACTTCAAGAACTTTTCCTTTTTCAGTTTTTCTTTTGTATTTACGAATCACTGTTATAACCGTGGTCCAGAGGTTGGGGATGAGAGTCAGAATGCTATGAAGAGCATTGCAGACACCTTCCTTGGGCTTGGCAAGTTGGCAAAAAGACTATCCCAACAAGGGTCCCAACTTTTCTCTCCCAACGCTCAATTTGTGCTCTTTTGAAAAATCTCTTAGCCCTCGGGGCTTCGTGTAGAGGTTATCGTGCTAACCTCGTATACCAAAAGTCGCGGGTTCGGGCCCCAGGCAGTCCGATGATTTTATTTAAGCCATTTGGATACCAAATGCCGAAAAGACTGTGTGAATGTGAGTGCGAATGGGAAAAAAGTGTGAATGTTTAAAAAAGAAAAAAAAAGCGGAAACACTTCTTATCTTCCCGAACCACAGATATTCAAAGAACTAGAACGTTTTAGAAAACAATAAGAACATATTAATATGTCTGATAACAATTTTCAAAAACACACGTGTTCATTTATGATGCAAAATTTCCTCCAATAAACTCTCAATGACGGCCAGTATAACATCGATATTTATAATAATTTTTATTTTGTTACTTTTACATCATTCATTGCCACTAAAATTGAAAAGATAAAACAGGATTTAACGATTTCATACATACAATGGCAAAAAATCGAGTGGGCCAACCTGCCCCGTCATTTTTGGGCCAACCTGCCCCATCGTCATATTTGAAACAATTTTTATCCCGCACAAATCCCGTTGATGTTTTTTAATTAATATGCCATGGAGAAATAATCCTTATACTCTAACCTTTAAACATAGTGCTCACTTTTTATCCTCGAAGTAACCAAAAAGTAGATAAAACAATTTTATTCAACTAATAAAAATTTGCTCCAAGGTGCAAAAAACGAATAAATGATCCTAGCTCATGCGAATTTACTCCGATCGCTATAGTTGTTTTGGCGGAAGGTGTGTGGCAGTGCTATTAACCTTCATTCTGATCCGAATCACAATCGTCCAATTATTCTGCGAAATATCGCGACTGGGCCGACCTGCCCCGTGGGCCAACCTGCCCCGGTCTCCCCTATATAGAGAGAGAAAGTATTGCGATCATGTCAAAGTTGGCAACAATCACATCTAAATGTATTTGATTTGAGCTATACCAGAGTCGTTCTTTTAATAATAAAATTATCTTTTTTTTATCCGTAAATAAAAAGAAAAATTTAATATTGATTAAAAAAAGGGGGACAAACGCTTCCTTGTCGTAGAGAAAATGAGATTACCATTAAGACATTTAGAACAAGCATGGAAAATAAAGATGGTGAGAAATAAATTCGTCAGAAATCCTTTTAAGTATTCCTGTAGGGAAAATTTTAAACATGTATTTGAGAATACTAAAGAAGAAACACGTTTAATGGAAAATGAATTTAAATATTAAAAAAATAATCCAGAGGATGGAGAGGGAGGGGGAGGCTTTCTTTCACTTCAGCCTTTTTATCAAATCGCAGGAAGCGGATAAACGCGTAAGTTTACACAATGAACACAATGAATCACTTAGATCAGAGCTTCTTAAAATGGGGGATCGCTGTTCCCCAGTGGCTCGAGGTCAGACGGGAGATGTCAATATAACAAATTATAATTATATTTTATATAATTCACTAAGATGATAATGCATTTGAAAGGGAAAAGAGATGCTAACGTCATCAAAATTCGTAGAAATCTCAAACAATATTGATAGAGAGAGAGAAAGAGTTTAAAAATTGCTTCCAAGATGAAAGAAAAAGTCGCTTTGTGTGAATCGTTAAATTTCCTTAATTTATGGCGTTGTCCCATCGAAATCAGATTCGGGAGGCAAACAGAGAGTATGATGCATTTTATGGTTGGTTGTCTTTGGTCCAGAGGCTGAGGCTAATAAAAGATTGGCCATTTGATAAGCTATCAGAAGGTTCATTGCGAGGGGCCAAGTCTCGATGGTGCTTACGCTATGCTTGCCTTATCTATTCGGATTACTCTTGAAAAACCGATATCTAAAATTCACCTCCCGGGAAACAATAACCGAAATCACCAGGGGGTTGTGAAAATTATAGAAAACAAATGGCTTTATTAATTGCTAAAAATGTCAACATTACACTCGTGTGTTAATAGAAAATTATTATCGAAGGAAAAATACAAAAATTGATCTGCTCAAATTGGATATACGAAATTTGATCTAGGATTGTAAACAAACGTCTTAACCTTATTTCAACTGAAAATAATTGACTAGATAGAGCCTTGTTTGAAAAGGATGGAATTTTTTCAATCAATGCTCAAACAGACTGTTCATTAGCCAGTCAATATATCGTTTAAGATATCAAGTTTGCGAGATATGTTTGTGCTTAAGATTGGGCAAAATTGTCATTGCACCCCCTGGAGTCGAACCAGGACCTCCACGCTTTCCCGGCGGGTGGACTGCCCTTATCCTAGGGCGCCGGCCCTATCTTAATTTTAATATTCAATTTAAACAAATTCAAAATTCATGGGAAGCAGAGGAAATCGTGATTCTTAATAAATATTTATTGCTCTCTGCTAACAGATTTCTCTTGTTTCTTATGATCAGTTAGGACCAGGGGCAATGAGAGCTCAAACCACCCCTTCTCTAGGGCTGGACGGTAATGGATTTTCATTACCGGCCCCGGTAATGAAAAAAAAGGTTTTTACCGAGTTTCGAGAAAAACCGGTTTTTACAGAAAGTCGGCAAAAACCGAAAGTCATTCTTTACCGTATTTTTTTTTTTTTTTTTTTTGGAATGGGTGCATAAGGTCCGAAGACCTATAATGACCAATAGTCACATGCAGCCAGGAAGAAAATAAAAACAAAAGGAGAAGCATAAAGGGGAAACTCAACTGCGGGAACTGAGAAGATGCCTGTTGAGGTTAGACTTGAAAGTCTGAAGATTGTAGGTTTTGGGGAAGATAGACGCAGGGAGCTTGTTCCAATCACGGGAGGTCATGGGGATATATTATATATTGATTTATCTTTGAGGTTATCTAAAAGAAAAAAATCCGGTGCGACAGCATTACCTTTTCTAAGTATAAAAGGAGAGAAATTGGGTAAAATCCAACACTGAGTCTTCATCTCTCTAAAAAAAAAAAAACACATTAGTATATATCCGATCCCTTCATATAAATAGAATAAGGAGGCGAGAAGCCGAGACCAATTTTCTATTGAAATTTGATTTAAATTTATTCACATCTATTTGAGAATCGGTGGGACAATTATGAATGCAATGAAGTAGAATTAGTGCGCGTTTTTTTCACGCTTTTTTACTTGCTTTCCTGTTTTTCCGACAAATTTGCAAATCGAAATTTCGACCACTTCTACTTAACCTAGAGCTTTGAAATTTTATACACGTATGTAACTCCCGTGACAATGCAATATTTGATGTGTCTCATCTTTGTAAGTCAATTAATTTCCAAATGGCGCCGATCAAAAAAAGTGAGGGTAAAATATTATAATCAAAATTTCTCCTATTTATAATTAAGTTAGAGTTTCGAGCATTGGCAGAGGTGTTAAATAGACTTTACTCTAAAAAATGTGCTATTAAAAATTATTAAAAATTCAAAAAATTCAAAATGGCGGCCAATTAATCACGTTTCCATTGTTCGGTCCGACAAAGTTAGCGATTGAAATTACGACTAGTTCTACTTAACCTAGAGTTTGAAATTTTATACATATGTAACTCCCGTGACAATGAATATTTGATGTGTCTCATCTTTGTAGGTGAATTAATTACAAAATGGCGGGATTAAAAAAAGTGGGGGTAAAACTTTATAATCAAAATTTCTCCTATTTATAATTAAGTTAGGGTTTTGAGCATTGGCAGAGGTGTTAAATAGACTTTATTCTAAAAAATGTGCTATTCAAAATTATTAAAAATTAATTAAATTGAGATTAGCGGCCAATTAATCACATTTCCATTGTTCGGTCCGACAAAGTTAGCGATTGAAATTACGACCAGTTCTACATAACCTAGAGCTTTGAAATTTTATACACTATGTAACTCCCGTGACAATGCAATATTTGATGTGTCTCATCTTTGTAGGTCAATTAATTTCGGACTATCACAAAAAAGAGGGGGTGAAATTTATAATCAAAAATTTCTCTTCTTTTAAAATACAAATTGTCTTATTGTATCGTGATATGTATATAACTCATACGTATTAATATTTTATTACAAAAACTAAAAGAGTTAAATAAAATAATATAAAAAAAAATTTAAAAACAACGCTTTATAAATGTACTAAAAAGAGAAAAATAATTATGTATAATTTCTTTAAAATTATATTAAAAATTAATATATGTTACTAAAACTAAAAGCGTTGGGCGCGCAAATTAACAATCTCTTGCAATTTGCATTGCAGAGGATCAACTAACCTTAATTCACCGATACTTGAATCAAAAAATAAAAATAAAATAAAATAATCTAACTAAAACATTTGAGTCACTTCAAACTCTTTTGCCTAACTACCCGCCAAGTCTATGGTATGAAAATGTATTCATAAAACATATAATAGGCCTATTTATACAATTAAAATTTGAAATCCGCCCCAACTTTTATTTAGTAACATATATTAATTTTTAATATAATTTAAAGAAATTATACATAATTATTTTTCTCTTTTTAGTACATTTATAAAAGTTGTTTTTAAATTTTTTTTATATTATTTTATTATCGTACGAATCTCGAATTTTAAATTTTTGTTTACACTCTTGAATAAATAAGTGGGGAGTGAAAAAAATAAGAAGATTCAATCAAGGATATTCATTCTTATCTTTTTCTTTTTCTTTTGTTTGTTGCATTAGAAATATTTTAAAAAGACCTTAAAAAAAAAATAAATATTTGAAGAAAAAAAGAAAAATATAACTAAATTTTGTGATGACTTTGTGTAATGGGTTTCGCCAAAGGGGCGTGAACGAATCGTTATTATTATGGCAGTATTATTGTTAGAAAAATTGTAATATGGGAGAATTTTATTTTATTACTGAAAACTATGACTAGTCAACTATGTATTATTTGAAAAAAAAATTCAATTAAATCGAAATAATTATTTATATAAAATAATATAATAATAAATTAGGAAGCCTTTGAATTAATAAAATCCAATCAATATCTTCACTTTTGATGTTTATTTATTTATTTTTTCGTTTATTAACATCTTCTTTCTCTTTTAAATTAGTTTTAAACTTAAAATGGAGATGTTAAAAAAATTTCTAATAAATTTCCTTTAAGCTTTCTTTTAA
The DNA here is from genome assembly GCA_023213315.1 of Euborellia annulipes. Taxonomy (NCBI): domain Eukaryota; kingdom Metazoa; phylum Arthropoda; class Insecta; order Dermaptera; family Anisolabididae; genus Euborellia; species Euborellia annulipes. The sequence goes on from JAKCPI010030927.1 coordinate 5,845, forward strand.
TGAGTCGAGCAGCTCTGCTTTTCATTATAGTCAGACTTGGATATTTTTTTTTGGTACTTGGCACAGAGTCTGATACCATAAGATAAGAGTTTATCTGTTTTAAAGGGAAGATACTGAGAGATTAGGGTTCATTAAAAGAAAACTTAGTACAAGTTTTTTTTGTCTTCATATAAAAATAAATAAATAAAGATGTTATTTTTTTCTCGTAGATATATATCAATATTACCAATTAATTTTGTGTTTGTTAATATCTTCTTGAGGCACAAATTTGAAATCCTCTTCTCTTCTTTCTAAATCAAATTAAACTTTATATTGCGAAAGTTTTCAGCTCGAGTTAAAAAAAAAAATAATATTACTAGTATATACGGAATTTTGAGTTAAGGTCCTCGCAAGTGATTTCACATCTTCTAATTAAACTTATATTAAAATATCTTTTCTGAATGTGCCTAAGAAATTCCCTTTTTTAGCCCTGGGACCACTTGATAGCCGTGATTTGCTTTCTCTCTCTCTCTCTCTCTCTCTCTACTCCTTCAAAATGCTTTAAATGTAAGCTTTAACAGCTATATAGAGCCTCTTTAAAATGTATATTGAAAAAGGTTGTGATCGAAGTTCAAGAACGCTTGAGCAAATCGGAAGAAAAAAAACATCGCGGGAATCGAAAATTGCATATCCTATTTAGATGAGAAAATCATTTTCACTTTCAGGGGATAGGCGCTACATCCCCCCCCCCCCACCTTCCCCCTTTAAATTTTATCTAAAATAAAATAAAAACCTGTAAACCATCTTTTAATTTCAATTGTAAATAATAACATCTGGTGTGACTAGTCGCAAAGCACACAACTTTCTCTTACTTTTGGAAAGAGAAAGTTGTGTTCTGTGCTTGTCACATCAGATTTTTTGTGTCAACATATATTTAGATTCCGACAGTAAGCCCTAAATTAGATATTATATTTTGTTACCATGGCAACCATTTCTCCTATCTTTTCTATGAAATACAAGAGTAAAGTGTGCTTCAATCAATTTTAAGGACAAAATGAGAATATACATTTTAAGGAGAATCAAAAAAATAATTGATTTTTGAATTTTAATCAAAATCGTTAGGGAGAATTTTTTTGAGAAAATCGAAAAAAAAAACTGAGAGTACTAGTACTCTTTGGCCGATTTTGTTCACCAGCTTATTTTCACGCCTCAGGAGGGTGCCTATCTCAAATATAAAATTTCAACCTCGTAGCTCTTTTCGTTCTTGAGATATTTCGTTCACAGTCAGACACACAGACAGACCATGTTGCGAAAACCACTTTTTTAGAGCCAAGGGATCTCAAAACGTGTATGAGTGGTGGAAAAGAAAAGTCAAAGAGTCTATAGAAATCAATAAACATCCAAATAATATCAATAAGGAAGATGGATATAGGCTTAATAAAATGTGGAACATTGTGTTGAATGAAAAATGTTAAATTAGATGTCAAGGTTTATGTATGGTTATATATATATATATATATATGTTATGTGTACGTATGTATGTATTAGGGGTATGACTTTTCGAGATTTCCTGTATCACGACTCAATGAACTTTTGCCTATTAAGGACTAAAATGACGTTTATTCCATTAAAAAAAAAGGTCACGCACAAACCACGTTGAAATTTTAGGTTGACTAGTCGCAGTCTTGTATAAGTTGGTATATAACGGAGGTGTACAAAAGGGGTAGTTAACTTTTAATTAGCTTAATTTGCTTAATTTGCTGTCAATTATAACTTTCAGAATGCTCTAGAAAATCCCGGGGGGAGGGGAGTAAGGGACCCTCTGGGAAGGGGTAAGCCAAAATCATAGTTATATATTTTATTTTTCTAATAAAGATTTAATGATAAATTATATAAATTTCAATTATAAAAGCAAATTTTAGTATTTTTTTTATTTAAATAAAAGCAGGCGTTGATCGGCTGCAGCAAATGTTCTAAGAGAAAGGTACCCCAAAACCAAGTTTATTACAATAGTTGCCAGCTCCATGTCCTGGATCTCTTTATACGTGTTGTCATGGGCGATGAGCTCCATGGTTTGACTAAATCACCAAACATCCACTACTTCTTTGTGCAACACAAAAAATCTATTGTGACAAGCACAGACCAGTCACACCAGATTTTTATAAGATGACATTGAACACAATGCTTTCCAATGGGAAAATTCTGCATTTCTAAGTCTTAAAAGGAGGGGGGAATTCCGTCAAGCCATATGAACTTCTCCATTCTTTACACCTTTTGAAGTTGATTTTTTCGAATTTTGGCCACTTTTTTTCCTATTTCCACACACTGTGCGAAGACGCTACAAAGGAAACAGAAAAGCCTCTAAAAAGGTACAATCTCAGTCTACGAATTACAATTGCTACTTCTCAAAATTCTTATAAAAAATTGTAATTGCTTCATTTTGATTACTACAGGCTTTTCAGGTTTTCAAAAGGTTAATTTATAATCAATGCTCAATTCATTTTTATTAATGATTTACAGTAGGTCTATATATTAACTTTTTTTGTCAAATATGTATATTGAAAAATTTCCATTTGAGATGAAATTCACAGGAGAAAGAGAGCAAAGGCAAGTTCCCCTTTAAGATTTTCTTTACAAAACAAAGAATGTTAAATGGACCTTATTTACATAATCATAACTTAAATATTAGATCGGACAATTGAGGAAATATTTAAGTTAATACTATATAATATATAACTCATTCATTTGTTTCACAAATTCATTTATTTATATTTACATGTTTTTTAATGACTCCTGTATGATTTTGTTTTGATTTTTCTTTCCAAAATTTACGAAAAATGTCGTCTTCTTCTGTGATTATTTCAAAAACTATTCAGTTTTCGGAAAAATATCAAAGAATAAAAACTTTTTAAAATTGAGTATTTTATCATAATATAACAAAGAAATGGAAAATTTCAAAATGTTTGGAAAAACTTATTAAATAAAGTACTACTTTCAAGTGACTTACTTACTCCAAAAGTTGATAGAAGTCTACAATTTTAGTGTAAGGAGCATATGGCAAATTTTATTGATCTAGCTGCTTTGGTTTTTAAGCAATCTTGTTCACATACACATACACACACGGACACACAGACATAATGCCAAAAATGGTATTTTTCGACTCAGGGAGGTCTAAAACGTTGAGAAACATCAAAATCTTGAAGTCGAATTTTTTTACGATTACAATAATTTCTCTTTATATTCTATATGAGAAAATAAAAATCTATATTAACAAAGTATTTATTTTCGTTTATAAAAGTACTTAAATATCTTGTGCAGGGATGAGGGGTCTGCTGGTTGTTGATTAAACTTTTAGGTACTTTAAACTATGCAATAATAATTTTTCGCCGATGATTAAATTTTTGATAAATAATAATTTCCCTCTTTTGAGTTGAATTGTGTTAAAAGCGAACACTCGGTATCTAAACAATAAATATACTGTATATTGACTGGTTTAACGATGATAATCAACCGTTAGGCAACGCAACGCTCCATGAGATTATCATGGGGAATTGATTAATTAAGTATTTATTTATCCGGATTGTGCTAATGTTTGCATAGAGATGGAGATAGAGAGTGATCTAAATCCGGGCACAATAAGTGGCTGCAGTCGGATTCCTGTCTAAACTTGATCCCATGTGTTGATTCAACTCATAAATGACAAAGCGAACTTGTCTCTAGGAATTAACATCTTAATATGCACGTTGCCATCAACCCAGGAGTCTGGGAAATTCTTGCTGCTTCAGAAAGCACCAAGTTATATATGGTTAGTTATATTAAGCTTTTGTTTTGCGAGACATAATAAGGAATGCGAGGAAATCAATGAATGAGAAGAATCAATGCAAAAATCTTATACAAATACGAATGAAAATACTAAATAAACAAATATAATTTTAAACCGTAGTAGAAGTTAAGTATGCTGGGACAAATCGTAAAGGTTATGGAGAAAATATACCAGCGGTTGCTCTCCACATTAAAATAATTTATTTGTCAAATATTTTGGATTGCCTACGCAATCCATCCTCAGTGCATCAAATTATACCTGTGTGGAGCGTTTTACAAATGATAAAAATTTGTAATGAGAAGCCATTCTCTAAATTAGAGAGGACGTTTTTATTGTCCAAGCCACTGAGGGAAAAATGACATCAGTAAGTATGTTCTTGTGATTTCTAAATACGAAGCGTTGCTCTGCCTCGAGAGAGGACCTTCGAAGGTAGGACGACTCTCTACGTAAGTGTCCTCTCTCGTGGCAGAGCAGACCTTCGTATTTAGAAGTCACAAGAACAGTTCTTTCTCTAAAAGCTGTGAATAAAAGAAAAAAATTTTACAAAAAAAAAAAGAATTCCAAAAACTTTAGAAAAATAAAACTAAAAATAAAAATATATAAAAATAGATTGAAAAGATTTATATCTAAAAAAAAAAAAAATAAAAATAAAATTAAATGTACCCTAATTCGAAATTGTGAGGTTTCGCTTAGGCAATGGTAGTTCAAACAGCAGAAGCAGGGCTCACCCTGAGGCAGTACACCCCCCGGTCCGTCGACCCTACACGTCGGATACGCTTTGAGTGTTTTATTATATAAGAAAAAAAGTAAAAATAAATAGAGTAGGGTATAACTAAAAAAAAAAAAAAACAAAATCAAAAAATAAGGGACACCCTAGTGCATATCCATCAAAATCTCGACATCTAAATTTTGACATGAAACCAATACATTCTCACTATATAAGCTTATATTCATGTATAGGTAAGGGTAAGTGAAATCTTTCATTTTTTGGTTTAAGAAAAGCAGTGGCTCATTCAAGGAGAGACGGTATTATTGATGTATTATATTTTGGTTCGGGATTCAAATTAGAACTAATGCGTCGTTTTGATAACTTACCTACCCCAACATTAAAATAGCAGCTGAAGGACAAACTCCAGTATTTCGCCCATAGGCTTTGCATTGAAACGCTTTGAAATCAAGCTAATTAGCTTACAAATTGTAATTTTTTTAGCTAATTGATTAAATTTAATATAAAATAGGATCATTAGATTTATATATGTGCTTATTTATTTATAAACAAGTTTAATTTGATGTGATTTAAAGGTAGAACAATTTCTTTAGATTAAGGTAAAAATTTCTAATTTATCTATTTTTTTCCTTATTTAATATTTTTGGAAACTCTGTCTGTTAATACCTATTAAAAAATAAATAAAGACAAGGAAGGATGGGCTTTTATAAAATTACAACAGGAAATACCTGATATAATGTTTGTATTTATTTATTACATGTACATTTACCATATAAAGATCTATGAAATAATGTGTTAAAGCATATAATTATTATTTTTATAGGCCTATATTAATTTAATATATAGAGATTAATATAAATATTAATTTCGTTTATCTGTTTTTTTAATCACTGGAGTTTATTTTGCATTCCTTCAGGTATATATGAGAATCTATCAGAGTAACTAGAAAAAACATGTAATTAAGTAATTAAAATTTTAAAGTAGAAATATAAATTATTCCGAAGATAAATTGCGATGAATGAATGGAACTAAAATTAGGTAAATGTAGAATGGGTGGTTGAATCATATTTGGAATAAGAAAAGTAAACATACCTTTAAACCCTTCCTTTGTTGTTCATATCGCTGTCTTTTTACTTTCTCTTGCCTCATATATATATATATATGTTAATATATATATAGAGAGAGAAAGCTTTGGATTTTTATTTAAATATGTTTATTACTTAGATTATATCCGGTTATTTTAATTATAAAGCATATTCAAGCACTACTCAAGCTAGGAGAGACCCACTTGTCACTTGTGAGATGTTTCACCTTTGTTGATTATCCTAAACAGTGACGTCATTTCAACTTTTTCTTGGGGGGGCAAACATTTTTTTTTCTTAAAATTTACTTACAAATGGGTACTCAAATTTGGCCAAAACATATTTAATTTAATTAATTGTTTAATTTTGTACAGTTTGTATACTCGTAGATGTATTTTGGAGTATTTTATATAGAATAATATAAAATTTTATAAAAATCAGAGCCCTTGGGGGACCTGCCCCCTCCCCCCCCAAATGACGCCACTGATCCTAAATAATGTTTTGAATCATTATATGAAACAAAATTAAAATTTTATACTGTTAAAAATATTTTGTTTAAATTTTTAAATAATTTTTTAATATAAACCTTAGGTTATCCTAAAGTTCCTTTATCCCTATGTAAAAGCATTGATGTTTGTCCTTCAGCTGCTATTTTAATGTTGGGGTAGGTAAGTTATCAAAACGACCCATAACATTGTATGATTAAAATCATAATATTAATATTATTTCTGTTTAAAGGGCCGTTCTTAAAACAAATATTAAAAAGATTTAGGCCTAATATTTAAAACAACTTGAAGGGGCCTTTACCTAACCTCTTTCGGTCCGTTGTAAAGACTTAAAGCAATAATATAAAAATATTAATATTAAATCTCATAATCCTTTAGATTTGTTTAAAATGTAGGATTTGTATTTGTTTTTATAAAATTTGTTATGAAACCAGACTAGTTTTTGCAACGAAAGTTAAAATATATGTTTTGACCAAAATTTACTTGTTAAATTTCCCACCGATCGACGCGCTATCATTTCTTTGCTTGCGTTTGTCACATCTTCTTTTCATTGTCGATATTGCGATTCCGGAAGTTATTCCATTTATAATTCAACTCTCAGTGAATTGATGAATCTGTGAATTAAGAGATTCTTTCATTTCTTGGTTAGTTTGGATTTGGTCCAACATACATAATTTATTTTTATTTAATAGTTTTTATTTATTAAAACCTACCCAGGGTAAGTTTGTTTTAATTTAAATTTTCATTTTTCTTGATAATTATATTCAATCTCCACCTTGTTCCAGGTATTAATCATTTTAATTGGCTTTTCCCAAACATTGGTTGGGAAAAAAGTATTACATTAGACTCCAGAGTGAAGATAAAATTTTCCGCAAAAGCATTTCGGAAATCCAGGGTAAGTGATTTGGTTCCTCTCCCAACGAGATAATTTTCCAGATTTTTTATTACCTCAACTAATTACCATTAATTTAATAAATCAATTTGACAATCTTAAAAGATATTCAGTAGCATTCTTACAATTGAGTCCATCTCAAATTAAATCTACATTATATAAACCCTTAAATATATATATATATATATATATATATATATATATATATACTAGTAGCAAAGCCCGCCATCGTCGGGCTTTCCGCCTAGCCATGGGGCTGCGCCCCTGGATCCCCTTGCTCGCCTCCGGCGAGCAAGTTTATTGCCAATTTAGGATATAACTTGTTGCAATGCAAATGTTAAGATGTTAAGGAACGATCTTGAATTCTAGCGAGTTAAGGAACGATCTTGAATTCAAGCGAGGGTACCGACTGGGCACAGAACAAAAGGGTGTGTTTATGACTGCTTGAAGGGCCAGTCTTATGCGTGCTCTCTTTTTTTCAACTGCTGCGTAGCCCCGCCCAGAGCGGCTAGTCGTACAACCAGAAAGCTGTTTCACAGAGCACAATTGACGCGCTCTAATTTCTAACCAACTTGTAGTTTTTGTGTTCCCATATTGAAGAAATTTGATTATAATTAATTTTCCAAAACATTTAAGAGATTCAAATTATTACTACGTTACTCCCAGACCCATATACTATATGTATACTTAATTTCAAATGGATTCATTGAAAATTGTGGATTTCTATAGAACATATACATACATATTTACATACATTTTTCCCATTTCATTTTTATATATATAGATATATATATATAGAGATAGATGAAAGAATTGAGCTAGGAGGTTGAAATTTTATATTTAAGTTACACTGTTAAAAATTTTCGAGCCAGATTCATACACATGTATAGGAAGTCTGTTACACAAACTGTTTATGAATATTCATTTTGGGTATATGAGAAAGGTCATATACCAAAAATGAATTTTCACAAACCCAGATATGAAATTTTTCATATTCGGGTATATGAAAAAATTCATTTTCGGGTATATGAATAAATTCATTTTTGGTATATGAAATTTAAATTACGGGTTTATGAGAAATAATATACTTTTTTGTGAAAAATGAAAGTAGGAGAACTTTTAATTATAGACCACATATTTGTATTAAATATTTATTAAAAATATATAAATACTGTACAAATATATATATTTTTAATAAATATTTAATACAAATATATGGTCTATAATTAAAAATTCTCCTAATAATAATATTTCAAACCACAAAAGCTTAAATAAACAAAAATTAAAGTCCTTACGAGTTTATATTTTTGAGGGAAAGTGAGTGGTCTAGGTGAAATAATAGTTTTTTTTATTTATTTTATTTTTTATTTATTAAAAAAAAATTATATTATATTAAAATTTACAATTTTACTAAATAATAAAACAAATTAAAGTATTAAAATAATAAATTTGTATCAAAAAATAAATTTTTATACATTTCCAAGTAAATTAAACACAAATACAAATCATTTTAATAATTTAATACAAAAAATATGTCGATTTTCATCTTCTTTAAGAAGTAATAAAGAGTTACATTTCATTTGCAGTATGATTGGAGTTTACTCCCTGGTTGGAGACTAACCTCACCTGAAAAATGACAAACAATAATTGATTTGAAATTGAGAAAAAAAAATTTCAATGAAAAAATTCAAATTCAATACTTACGATTTTGTTAGTAAAATGTTCCTATTTCATTATATTGATTAAATATTTATATTTCATTTTAAATAATAATACACGTTCAATTATCTATGCGATAAATCAGCTACTTCAAAAACAGAATTTGGTGCCAACCTAACCAATTTCTTGTATATTTTAAAATTAATTATTTTGGTGAAATTGTTAATTTTAATTTTAATTTTTATAGCTATTTAGTTGAATTACTTTATAAAAATTATTTAATTAGTATGACTTCATAAATATTTAAATAGTTTAGAGCGCGAATTTCAAACCAGAATTTAATCAATATAGATTTTGGAAATGAATTTTAAAAGAATAATTTCAAGTTTCCTTAAAATAATTATAAAATAATATTAATAAAAATTCCTTGAGGTAGTCGAGTTATTTGAGAACGTTTAGACCAGTGATTCTCAACTTGTCGCGGTACACTTTTAACGATTTCAAAATTTGGCGGCACACAAAGAAAAAGATAAGTTTAAAAGTTGGTAATTTGTTCATAAACTTTTATATTAATTTTAATTCACATTCTGGGTGTATTAAAATTAAACTACGAAAGTATGTGAAAAAAGAAGGAAAATTCATATTTTTTTTAAAGCGATACTTATTCATATACTTGTATATTAATTTTAACTCATATCCTAGGTCTATTAAAATTAAACCACCAAAGTTTATGAGATATGAATGAAAATTCATATTTTTTTTAAGTGTAGGTACTCTCCCGGACACTCAAAATAAGCTTTTGAACAAAATCGGCAAAAAAGTACTAGTACTTTACTGATGTACTTTTTCAGTTTTTTCCAATTTTCTCAAAATTTGCTGCAACGATTTTTATTAAAATACATAAATCAATTATTTTTTAGATGCTCTTTGAAATGTATATTTTCATTTTGCCCTTGAAACCTTTTTAACATGTAAAACTATATATTGAAACTTGCAATGGACTTTAGAAATAGAGGGAACAAAATACACAAAATTTTTATTTTACTAAATTAAAGCCCATTTCATGTAGATTATTTAGAAAAAAAAAATTTCTTGAATATCTCATTCCCTTTTTGAGATATTGGCTTTAGCGCTAAACCATGTTGCGTTTTCAAAACTAAAAAAGAATCAACAATATGATTTTTTTTTTATATTTTAGGATTAACTTAGATTCGTGATATATGTTTTTTCTAATTCCTTATTGTTTAAAGAACCTATCAAAAAAACTTCATCAAGATTGGTGGTCAAATAAATAAATGAGAAATTATTTTCTCTTCCATGTCACATTTTGTTTGGCATTCTCCAAGCCTCGGAAGGTGAAAAAATCAAAACTTTAAAGTGCCATAATTCGAAAACTAAGTGAGATAAAAAATTGATATTTGGTGCTATTACTTATCTTTATATATAGAACAAACATACCAAGTTTCATAAAAATCTGAGATTATGGGTGAAAATTTTTTATTTTTTTGGTTGATTTGACGTGGAATGACCCATTACCAAGCGGCGTTTTGAAAATAATTTCAAAAAAAAATGGTCAAATTTTCGATTTTTCCATAGCACTCAATCGCTCTCCAAAAAACATATAGTAAATTTATTTGAAACGGGGAGCAGGATCAGCAAAAATAAAAGCCCCAGATTTTTTAACAATTTATTGAGACGTTTGATTAAATTATGAAAAAATCGCAGGCTTTATTTTTAGCTGCTCCTGCTCCTTTCACTATTCTATATCTAATCTATATAGAAGTCGACGAGGGGGAGTAAATTTCATGAGGTGATTTCGTTTTCGAAAAAAATTTCGTCTAAATCGATTATGATATCAAATTGAATTGTTTCAAAACTTGGAGATAATTACTTGGAGGCATATTCTAAATATATATATCTATATTATTAAATCAATATTTCTATTCTTTGTGAATCATTTTGAAAGAATGTTTTTTTCATTTGTATTTAATTCCGTTTTGAAATATAACTTGCTATAAATAAATGGTATATCACTCAATCGCATATGTGCTCGGAAACACTAAGCTTTAAATCGGTCTTTAATACTTGCAGCGAAGGGCTGTCCTCCCTCCCCACACTGCCCTATGCCCTCTAAACGAATTCTCCATTCCCATTGAGCCTCGATAAAATTGACTCTTTACATTAAATATTGCCTTTTTTTTAGTTTTCAAATCTTCTCACATCATGGGATGACAATATTTCTTGAAATTTATTAGATTTGGTTGTTTTTATTACTTTCTATATCAAGAGCCGCGGGAGGGACTCGTCGCCGAGCAAGGAAAAAGCAAAATAATGCAAAGAAACAATTAATAAATAAGAAATTATATATAATATTTAAGATATTAGATATATATCGCGTATGTGAGCCGCGAAACGGAAATGTATATAATTAGATATTTATTAATTCATATACCCGAAACAATAAGGGTGTGCCGCCGGGAGTTGCTGTGGTCTAGTGGTAAGGGCATGATGTGGTGATGATAAAATTTACAGATGTTTTGTTTATTATTTGAATATTCTTAAATTAAATTAACTACATATTGTTTATAAATATTAAATTAAGGAAAATAAGAAAATGGAAAACAAAATATTGATTTTCATGATTATAATTTTTTTATTTAAATAAATAAAGAAAGAAATCGAACAGAAAATTATACCTTTTTAGAAAATTATCAAAATTATCGAAAGCCTTCGAAATGTCAAGAGCAACTGCAATGGTTTTCCCTTTCATTTCCATGGCTTTGTTCCAGAGGTGCGTGACAAAGCTTAAAATGTCCCCGGTCGATCGAGCATGCCTCAACCCATATTGCCTATCATTCAAAATGCCCCAATCTTCTAAATGCTTTAACATTTGGGTGTTAAGGGTTTTTTTTCCATAATTTTGGATAGTATGGAGGTCATTGCGATTGGGCGATAGTTGTTGGGAAGAGAGGAGTCACCTTTTACCGTACTTTAACTATTAAAAAATTTGAAAATTAATTTTTTTTAATTCAAACAAATCAAAATAAAATTTCTATATTTTTTTTATTCACTGATAGTGTAGATCTACAAACAACAAACAATTCAATAATATCTGTTTAAATAAAAATAAAAAAAGGAATTTCTAAGCTAAATTCCTGGCATTTACTCAGAGTAGAGTGGATGTTGATTTATATTTGCATGTATTCCGCACAAATGATATCACATTAACTCAGTCATTTAAACAATATGTAACCTACAATACTAGTGGAAGAGGCATGAAAGATGTTTTTACTGGATATTTTGCAAAAGAAGTTAAATGAAAGCGAGTTGCTAATTGCAATTGTGAAATAGAAAATGAATTAGAATGTAATCACTTCTGATGATGACAAGGAATTGTCGAAATACGTATCAAGTGTTAAATGTTGAGTAAACTTTTCTCAAAATAAAATAAACAAAATATATTATTTAACATTTTAATAAGATATTTTCAATATACATTTGGTAATGTTATTATTATGCGAGTTTGTAATTATAGACCACATATTATCTATTATTTATATTAAAAATATAAATGCTGTACAACTTTTCGACTACTTGTTCTGCAGTCATTTTCAAGTACTGTGCACTTTGCTTCGATTCAAGTGAACTAACCTCTAAGGGAACCCTACGCGAAGGTTAGTAATTGGGGATGTCTTTATGTAATTATTTGAAAGAAACACATCCAAACTATTACTTTTGAGACATATAACTTTATTATAAACATTTGCAATTAGAGCTTAAAGTTAATAATTTAAAACTAATTTTTTATTCTATTTTCTTCATTTTTTCTGGCAATTTAACTCCCTTACTAGGGAGGAGACGGGTGGGGGGATTCAAATAAAATTTATTTTATTCTAGAAATAGAGAAAAATTATTCATTCTTCGTATTCTATTCTATCGTCATGTAAGTGCCTCTTAAAGTTCCTCATCCTAGAGATGACATCTTTTTAATGTTAGCACCTTTTATAAAAATATTTTTAATCCCACCCCATGTTTAACTCTTTTTTTTTTAACTTTATCATCGTGCTAAGATTTCATAACCGCGTTTATGACATGTAACTAACTCCACAGCTTGAAGAGAGAGAGTTCTTCCCTTAAAATTCTTGATAATTTACTTAAACTTTAAGTAACATTACGACTTTACTTGACCTGGTATGAGACAACTTCTATCTTTATTTTATATTGACTATTTCCACCCTTAAGTAAATTTGGAATGTCGACGAAGATATAAAATTTTAATTAAAAACAAAACTTTTTTTTTTTAAATACTAGAGCATTTCTTGTTATGTTTTCTAAATATTAAGTTTTTTATAATCTATGTACATAGAGTTTTTTTCTCAAATTAACCAAAAAAATTCATTATTGCTTATCTTCCAGTAAGCAGAAAATAAATAAGTAGTGAGGAGGTCAAAGCAGCCGAAAGCTAACAAAGAAAAAATATATTTCTCTCCCTCTTTATTTTATACACTTGTCGACTTTTCGGCCGATATTCCGGCCTTCATCTGGACATGTGCTAACTTAGAGGAAGTCTTGGCAACCCCTGACATATTGTGGGGGGGGAACATTCGTTGGATGTCATGACTTCTGGTTCATTAGTGAAAAGAAATAATTTATGCACTCTATGGTAAAAAATAAAATTTTTTATGAATATTTTTTATAAAACATGTTTTAATTTCATTTAATTAATTAATTATCTGTTTATTAACAAAGATAAATTTCTTGCGATCATGTATACTTGTCCAAATAATCCTTTTTTATAATGTGAAAATAAAAAGCAATTTTTTTAATAATAAGTTATTAAAATTATTCAATCTGATATAATCGATTAATACGAATTTTTTTTTTTCAGAATGTCTTAATTTATTAAAAAAAAAGTAAAAATTGTGATTTAAGCTAAAATATATTTCAAAGTAAAATATAGGGTGAGGACTGAAAAATTTGCTTAAGCACGCTATTGAAGTTTTTCTTAGCTATATTTTAGCTTAAATAGGGCTATAATTTATGCATTTCATCAAAGGCTTGAGCGAGTTGATTATAATAATTTACATTTGTTTGTTTTAAAGGTAAAGTAATTTCTAGGAGGAAGTTTTACGAGAAGCAATTTTCTTTTTTTTAGATCTTAAATAAATTTATTTATTGGAACAAAGTACTACTAAGTTTTGGCCGATTTTGTTCAAAAGTTTCGTGTCACGTGCCGGGGGGGGGGGTACCTAACTTAAATATAAAATTTCAACCTCCTAGCCGTTTTCATTCTTGAGATATTTTGTTCACAGGCATACAGATAGAGAGACGATTTTGCGAGACCCACTTTTTTGGACTCAGGAGACCTCAAAACTTGTATTTACATCAAAATCTCAACATCGACTTTTTGTCATGAATCCAATACTTTCTCTCTATATATAGACCATATATATATTAGGGTGGACCGAAAAACTCATTTTTTTATTTCGAAGTAATAGCGCGGAAAAGTTGCGAATTATATAGACAAAAAAAAGAAACAAAAATTATCAAATCCGGTTGACATAGAGAAGCTAGATTTCTTTCTAGGTCGACCACAACATCTCGTTCCTAAAAGTGACGTTGTCGTGGATCTTCTTCATCCATTCTTAATACGTGTGCACTCCACTCTATTCTACTCCTTTGAACCCATGAGCTTGCTCATTCGGAACTAAAATATAATAATTCACTACCCTCCCCTTCTTCTATCTGTCACTGCCTCTCCTATACCAAAAATCTCGACCTCCATCCCCTTTCCGGCAACATTAGAGCCTATATAGTCTGGTGTTTTTTAAATCTGTAAAGAAATCAAATAGGAAATTTTTCTTAATACAAATTTTGGATTAGGCAGACTTAAAATTTAGCATGATAATCGATCAGTCTTTATACTAAAGGATGTCGCGTTTCAAGTAATATAAATATGAGGATATGTCTGGGCTAGTTTCTTGGCAATGAGAAAATAACTTTTTAGAGTGTTTTTTCCGAATATTTCGAAGGCATTATTAAATGCTATTAAGCACTGGTTCATCAGAGGCTGTACAAATAAATAAAATAAAATAATTAGAGTGGGTTTATACAAATTTAAAATATAAAAAAAATAATACCGTCATACCTCACTCTAATGCCACATACCACCCAAGTTGAAATTTCGGAGCGAAACGTCAGAATGGCAGGTCTATGCGTAATAACCAGCTCTCGCAAGCAATAAGGCGTCAATGACAAATAATTAATTTAATTATATCATATAGGTGGCTCAAATTAAACGAAATCAACCTGAGTCTCCTTATCCGTGTGTCTTTAAGGACATTAATTTTATGCGATGGTGAGTTTTGTTCGTTAACAGCATGTCCAAAAAGGGATTTTTCCCTCAACCTCCACTTCACAAGTGAATTTAATTGACTCATTATATAAGTTGAGGCTATTTAAAAAATTAGGGATATCCTCGTGCTTCAAAGCCGTGATAGCGTCATCAACATATTGTAAGAAAAAGGGCGGTTTTTTAGTTGGATCATTCTTTAAGTTGGAGTGTAAGATTTTGTATTTCTGAGATAGTTTCGAACAAAATTTTATTTTTCTTTATTAAACACATTATTATATATTCAATCTAACTGGCGCTGAATGTAATTGTGATAGATCGTTTTGAATAAATTATAAATAAATGTCTATCAAAGAACTCAAGAGGGTTACTATTGACTAAACCCTAGCCATGAAGATGGTCGCATAGTCGACCGAAACGTCGCTGTAGGTTTAATACCAATAAAGAAATAATAATAGCTGCTTGGCCTTTTTACTCATCCTTCTACACATTATTATATTTATACAGGTCATTCTTTGTTCATATTCATATAAACCTATTTAATCTGTGATTATTTATTCACATGCTGTTAATAATTTAATTTAAATGAGCTTCCTAATTTCCATATCTAAATGGACACATAGAAGTCAAATACGATGCCTTTGTTGGCCAGGGATGCCAATATATTTAATGAAATTCGGAAACCATTTCCTTTTGCCTTGTCTTTTGTTTATTTATATAACAAAGTTTCCTGCTGTATGTACACGATTAATGATACAATTTATATATAGAAATAGATTTGCCTTTATGATTTTTTTCAAAATCTTAAATTTCAATAAATTAAAGTTTTTAATTTTGTTTTATTTCAACTGAGTAACATGGGACAACTCGTTGTACATGATTTATAAATATGCATGTCTCTTGAGACAATAAAGTTATCCCGAAATGTCTCGTTGAATTGTGGAAATCGGAGGCTTTTATCTTTGGCTGCTCCTGCACCTTACCCTTTTAAAACAATAGATAGGATGGAGCGCGCAGCCAGGTAATCAGTCTCCAGGAAATCAAACTCTCTGTTAAGGAAACAAAGCCATCTTGAGTCCAATAGTCGAGAGTATGAACTCGAATGGCAGAGCATTGAGCCTCGTGAATATATACACTTGATGGAATGTGGCTGTGAGTGTGATGTGGAGGAGAGCAGCCAGGTAGGTAGCCTCTATTTAATAAAACAGACTCCTTTAAACAAAACGTTTCGGCCAAATTTATTGCGCCATCTTCAGTTGTTAAAGCTGTATAAAAAATATTTACATTGATTTATATTATATATTATTTATATTGATACATCAAATATTACATTTTTTTTCCCCCTTATTTCAAAAAACTTAGATAGATAGATAGATAAATTTTTATTTGCTCTGAGGCTAATGCCTCTTGGAGCACGAAAATTTTACATTTTTTTTTAAATGTTCGCTTATGAAAAGAACACTTATGACAATTCTATTTTCCTATAAGACAGTAAGAATTAAAATTTGTAAATCAATATGTAAAATTTTCGTGCTCCAAGAGGCATTAGCCTCAGAGCAAATCTATCTATCTATCTAAGTTTTTTGAAATAAGGGAAAAAAATGTAATATTTGATGTATCAATTAAATTAACTTAAATCAATGTAAATATTTTTTATACAGCTTTAACAACTGAAGATGGCGCAATAAATTTGGCCGAAACGTTTTGTTTAAAGGAGTCTGTTTTATTAAATAGAGCCTACCTACCTGGCTGCTCTCCTCCACATCACACTCACAGCCACATTCCATCAAGTGTATATATTCACGAGGCGCAATGCTCTGCCATTCGAGTTCATACACTCGAGACTGATTACCTGGCTGCGCGCTCCTTTCCTATTTATTGTTCAAATACAATAGCCACTTTATTCTTCAAATTATAGACTCTATATATATTTATACTTTATAATTGTTTTTAAAATATTTTTTTTCAAAAATGAATGAATTTTTTTTAAATAAAATTTTCAATTTTTTTTTTATAAATTAGTCAAATTTTTGGTTCCCCTCATTTTTGAATTCCTGATCTGCTTTACTCAAAAATGAATGTTTAATTTTTACTTTTTTCTTCTTCAGGAAAAATGGCTCATGAGGAAGCACCTCAACCGAATCTTATTCCCCAGGATCCTCTCTTTTTAGAGTCAAAACTCGACGATCAAAAAGCTCCTTCGAAATCATCGAAGTCATCTCCTTATGTTAGACTTGTTGAGATTGGATCCATTTTAGAAAAGAAGAAACCAGTTTTCTTAGAAAAAATAGTTATTAAAGATTTAAATAAAAAAAAAATTAACAAAAATATTGAGTCGTTGAACCTAGGGGCTATCGAGGTAGCTGCTGATTTGATAAAAGAATTCTTACTTCAAGAACATTTGAATAACGTAAATAATATTAGAGGAGATGGCATAGAAAACATGCAACATTATTATGATGAACTAAAAGATATCAACAAAGGATTTCATTTTAAATTATATAAATGTAAAAAATGTGGATTTTCAACGGAATCCACCTTTGTATTTTGTACTCACTTAGAAAAGAAACATAAAAATAAAACAAAATAAAAAAAAAACAGTATACTGTAGATGTGAGTTACTTGTCGTCTACTAATAAATATTTTTCAATTCACTTTTTTTAATTATTATATATCTTTTTTTAAGTTTTTGCAGAACATTTATGCAAAATTTGGAAAGAGCGAAAAAATTGTCTATACAATATATAATTAACTAATTCTTTTAAATAAACATTTTATATTTCAAAAAAATATAATTTATGCATTATATATCAAATTAAAATTTTGTATATTATAATATAGGAGATTTAAGTGAAAACTATCAAAATAGTTTAATTAATTTATTTCCATGAAGGTTTGAAAAGATAAAATTTGATTTTTTTATTTGCTGGAATTGATAAATAATATATAATAAATTTTCTGCAATTTATTAATTATTCTAATTCTTAAAAAATAAGATATGAAAACTATTAAAATAAAATTTCAGTCATAGGGCGGCATTTTCTTCAGTGCCCCTGGGCGGCACAAATTTAAATCCGGCCTGCTGATACTCATTTTGTAGTTATAATATATGAATTTCATATTTTTACAGACACAAAATGCCTTCACTTTAAACTTATTTATTCATTTTTTTTTTTAAATAAATGTTTATATTAAAATACATTTTATGCATCATATAACACTCTTGAAAATGTCGAGACATGAGTGAAATTATTTCATTAGTGCGATATTTGTGAGATAACGAATATGTCGGATATCGAATATGCATCTCACAGATGCAGCGCGACTATTTACGTTACTTTTAGGGGGTGCGACTATTGGACTGTTAAAAAAACAAATCTTTTATTAATGATAACAACCGTGAAAGCGCAAATAGCAAAATTCGGAATAAAGCAAGAACATAAATCAAGAGTCGCGGGAGCGACTCGTCGCCGAGCATGTAAAAAGCAAAAGAAAACAAAGAAACTCTTAATACTACCATTTAGTTGATATTCCAATAGATGCCAATGGCCCATTGCATTTAGATGGACGAGTCGTCCCTAGACTATATTATCAAGAATGATTTTAAATCCTTAATAAAAGATAGGGACGTGAAAAAATTTTTTTGAGAAACTTTTCTCTTTCGGGGCGAATATCTCAAAAAAGTTTTTAAGATATCGGAGCCAAATTTTTTTTATATTAAACTAGAATAAATAAGGATTATTTTGAGCACAAATTCAAAAAAAAATTCCAGTCCCAAAAAGAATGGCAGAGGCTCAAAGTTGAGATTTTGCCGATTTCGGAAGGTCAAAAGTTAGTCTCTTATTTTTCCTTTTTTTTTTTTTTTTTTTTTTTCATTCTTTTCTTCAATTTTCAAATTTTTAGACAAAGCTACAGGTTTCCCTGCTGGACCGATTTGGATGAAATTTAAAATACAAATAGATACTATCAAAAACCCGATACCTTTGATATAAAATTTCATTTTGGATCAAAAGTGACTTTTTGAGAGGTATTCAAAATTTCAAATTTGTCCTATCTTTAACATGGCGAAAAGACAATTCTAACTATTTTGCTCCCTGATGACGTCATCTAGGAACATATATATTATTATTAGTAATTTTCATCCCTAATGGAACAAAAATATTTTAGATAGATCCATTCAGATAGAAATAGATTAACGTGATAAGGAGTGCTACCAACATAAAATAAATAAAAAACCTAAAATTTTATAAAATTTAGGGAAATCCTATGTTTATCGTTTCGAATGGATACCAAACGATGTATTTACATTCTACCAACATAACAAAAATAAAAAACCTAAAATTTTATAAAATTTGGTGAAATCCTATGTTTATCGTTTCGAATGAATACCAAACGAAGTATTTACAATCTACCAACATAACAAAAATAAAAAACCTAAAATTTTATAAAATTTGGTGAAATCCTATGTTTATCGTTTCGAATGGATACCAAACGATGTATTTACATTCTACCAACATAACAAAAATAAAAAACCTAAAATTTTATAAAATTTGGTGAAATCCTATGTTTATCGTTTCGAATGGATACCAAACGATGTATTTACATTCTACCAACATAACAAAAATAAAAAACCTAAAATTTTATAAAATTTGGTGAAATCCTATGTTTATCGTTTCGAATGGATACCAAACGATGTATTTACATTCTACCAACATAACAAAAATAAAAAACGTAAAATTTTATAAAATTTGGTGAAATCCTATGTTTATCGTTTCGAATGGATACCAAACGATGTATTTACATACTACCAACATAACAAAAATAAAAAACCTAAAATTTTATAAAATTTAGGGAAATCCTATGTTTATCGTTTTGAATGGATACCAAACGATGTATTTACATTCTACCAACATAACAAAAATAAAAATCCTAAAATTTTATAAAATTTGGTGAAATCCTATGTTTATCGTTTTGAATAGATACCACACGATGTATTTACATCCTACCAACATAACAAAAATAAAAATCCTAAAATTTTATAAAATTTGGTGAAATCCTATGTTTATCATTTTGAATGGATACCAAACGATGTATTTAATTTTTACTGTTTGGAATGCATATTAAAAGATCTATTCATGGGATAACTTAATATTTAATAAACAAAAATTAATAAATAATATTTTCATGTAATATTTCACAAAAAGAAGTGAAATTCAGCCAAAAACATCGGAGATCAAAAGGGGCGCCTCGCATTATTTTTGCCTAGCGTCGAGGTGAAATCAAAAAAATGCGCCTCGCTTTTCTGATTTATATAAAAGCGAGGATATATGAAACAAATAAAATTCTGTAGGGGTTTTATTTAAGTGAAAATATTTCCTCGCTTTTATATAAATCAGAAAAGCGAGGCGCATTTTTTTGATTTCACCTCGACGCTAGGCAAAAATAATGCGAGGCGCCCCTTTTTGCATCTCCGATGTTTTTGGCTGAGATGTTAATATTACTCGAAGTGATTCAAGTTCCTCAGAAGTGAAGTTTGATTCAAGTGCGATTTTCCATAAACCTTGCACTTTCGGTTCAATAAACTCCTTGCTTTTTGGCCCTTTTGAAGTAATTGTTTGTAGACGATCATATCCATCTCTTATTTCGAGGTGTTTTTCTCTAGAATGTAAACATTAAATTGATTTTAATTTTTTATTCAAATAAGTATTTATTTAAATATTAATAATAAATAAATTCAAAAATTAAATTAAAGAAAGGGATGAAGTCTGGTAATAGTGGAGAAATGAAATGAGTCCAGGTTAATTTTTTTGAGCTTGTCGGATGTCTCGGCAAATTTAAGAGAAATAGGTGTCGGTCGGCAATTTTGCTTTGCCGGTGTGCCTAATTAAAATCATTCATAAAATAAAGTATTTTAATTACAAAAATTATAAAAGCCTCTTTAGTGTTCTCGGTGTTGGTGTCGGCAAAACACGATTGCCTACTCAGGGTCGGCATATTTTTCCTTTTCTGTCAACACTGCTTTTCAGCAAGTGGACCAAATTTCAAAATAATATTTCCTGCCGAGCCACGCATCAAATTTTTTTTGTTAACGACCATGATGTAATGTCCTTTAGGTGATATGTACAAAAAAAGTTAAAATTGATGTTTATTTGACGCAACATGATTTCTGGCGGCATGCGGCCCTCGTGTGTTGGCCATCCCTGTTGTAGAGCAGTGCTTCTTGAACTTTTTGAAGTCGCGGCCCCCTTGGAACCCAAATCAATATCTCATGGTCCCCCTAGTTTTTTTTTTTTTTTATAATTTAGATTGGTTAAAAAGCTATTTATAATTTTTAATTCGCTAATATATTATCATTTCAACATTTCAATACATTATTGAAATTTTATAATTATAACACAAGTATTTAAAGTTATTTAATAACAATAATTTATTTGTTACATTTGAGAGTTTTCGCGCCCCCTGCGGGTAATTCATGGCCCCCTAGGAGGGGGCCACGGCCCACTATGACGTTGAACATGTTATATAGCTACTAAGGAGGCCAGAGAGGAAAAGCCCCCTCCTGCCTGGGCGCGTCTGGTAATAATAGTAATAATGAATTAGTTACTTATTTAGGTCATAAGTTTACTTCAAAAGGCGTTCAAATAGATAATGAAAAAATTAAAGCTATTAGTAAATTAAATTCGCCTAAAGATAAAAAATCTCTACAGAGAATATTAGGGATGTTTAATTATGTATCAAAATTCATTGATAATTTTTCTGAAGCGACAGCTCCTATGAGAAAATTATTAAAGAATAAGAACAGATTGTATTGGGATGAAAATTTAGAAAATTGTTTTAAAAATTTAAAAAATAGATTGACATCAGTTCCGGTGTTAGCCTATTTCGATCCAAATAGAGAAGTAACTTTATCAGTAGATGCGAGTGCTGAAGGAATTGGTGCTTGTATTATCCAAAGGGGCAGACTCGTTGCTTATGCATCGAAGGCGTTGACGCCGACCCAGTATAACAGTAGTTATGCACCGATAGAAAAGGAACTTTTGACAATCGTTTTTGGTTGTCAAAAATTTAGGCAATGTTTATATGCCCGTAGTGTTACTATCGAGACGGATCATAAACCCTTGATTCCAATTTTAAAAAATCCGAACCATAAAACCCCTATTAGACTTCAGAGAATGGTTTTAAAGTTGGAATCCTTTAATTTTAATATGGCCTAGAAGAGAGGAAAAGATAACGTTTTAGCGGATACACTGTCTCGAGATTTTTGTAATGAGAGTTGTGACAAAGAAATTGACTTGGATGATGATAAATATTGTCAAGTTAATTTATTATTTGAATCACTTCCGATAAGTAAATCTTATTTAGAGAAATAAGAAAGGCATCTCTAGAAGATCCCGTTGTTCGAGGAGTAAAAAAGTATATAAAAGATGGATGGCCGAGATATGAAGGGCAGTTATCAAATAAGATAAAACCCTTTTTTGAATTTATTATAGATCGGATTTAAATATTACCTCCGGTATTATTTTCAAAAATGATTTCATTTATATTCCTAAAAAGTTGCAACAGTATGTTTTAAATAAGGTCCATTCAAGTCATCCAGGTGTAGTTAGGATGAAGGACAGGGCGAGAAGAAGTTTGTTTTGGATAGGCATGAATCAGGACATAGAGAAGTTTGTCGAATCGTGTCCCACCTGTCTGAAATATAAGAAAAGTAATCAAAGGTCGCCTTTAATAAATCATTCGATTCCAAAATTGCCTTGGATCGAAGTTGGCTCAGATGTTTTCGAATTTGAAAAACACTATTATTTAGTTTTAGTTGATCGTCTATCAGGATTCATAGAAGTAAATTCGCTAGACAATACACAGTCTTCGACTATAGTGAGAAAATTGAAATGTCATTTTGCACGATATGGCATACCTCTAAAGTTATACACCGATGGTGCATCGTATTATACGTCTGATTATTTTAAAAAGTTTTGCAACGATTGGGATAATATTCATGTGACGAGTAGTCCACATTACCCCCAATCGAACGGATTGGCGGAAGCTGCCGTGAAACAAATTAAAAATATTTTTAAAAAATGTCAACAAGATGGTCAAGACGTATATTTAGCGCTCCTTAATCTTAGAAATACTCCTAGAGGGAAGATTAGTTCCCCAGCTCGAATCCTAATGGGTAGGTCTCTAAGAACGGACATTCCTACAAAATTTGATGATTTGATTCCTAAATATCCTTTACACCAAGATAGACAACGCATGAAAGTGAATAAAGAAAAATGTAAAAATATGTATGATAAAATATCTGTTGTTAGAGGCGGTTACCATAAGGGTGAAAACATTGTGTTCAAAAAATTACCCTCTGATACATGGACCCGTGGTAAAATAGCTGATATATCCCCTTATCATAGATCCTATATTGTTGAGGATGAGATAGGAAATCAATACAGGCGTAATGAAATCCATATGTCTCCTGTTAAATCTCCCTTACGTCCTGATGATAAAAAGGAGGATGATTATGAGGATACATGGGCGTAGCCAGGGGGAGGCAGGGGGGCCGTTGCCCCCCTGGCTTGTCCTAAAAATTAAAAAAAAAAAAAAAAAAAAACAATATATATTTTTCCCATTGGGAATTTTTTTTAACCCCCCAATCCACTATATTAATTTAATTTTTTTTGTTTAAATAAATAATTGTATATATTAATTGCAAACCCCCCCCTCTCGGCCTAATGAGGGGTTGCCCCCCCCCCTAACAAGATGTCTGGCTACGCCCATGTGAGGATACATTTAGAAGTGGCTTAAAAGTAAAAGTAAAAAGTAAAATTGTCCAAACCTTGATTTGTAAATTAAGATAAAAAATTGTAAAATAAAATTGTAAAGTAAATAAATATTTGTTGATAAATTTAAATACGGTATTTGATAAAATTTGTGAATATGTTATTATTATAGTATTTCCTTTTTGTATATTTATTAATGCTTTTGTACAAATAAAAATAATTCATTCATACTTTGTTTTGTTAGCCCGGGAGCCGTGGCTCAGTGAGAAGACATTAGCCTTTCGCACCGGAGTCCCGGGTTCGCTTCCCGTCCCAAGCGAGAAAAATTTATTTCATTTGATTTGACTACAAATCATTTGAAATAAATAGGGATGGGGTCTAAATGGCCTTAGATGCCGAAAAAGACCTTAAAAAAAAAAAAAAAAAAAAAAACTTTGTAAAAATAAAATCATTACACATGTATATATGTACTAAATAATTTCATTTTTTTTAAAAGGGAAGATGTTAAATATTGTATTATATTTATATATTAAATATATTTAGTGCGCATGTCCGTGACGTCGCACCTGAGCTGGTGAGGTCTCCGACTACCTACTTAAGATTTCATTCTGATATAGACTCGCCTCCTATGTATACTTATAAATAAAAATATATATATGCACACACATACATATGCCTCTCAATCACTTATTAATAAATATAAAGAACCCTTCCTTAATTCACTCACATATAAATAACAAGAACACCCACTTCTCACTCAGTGTAAAAAAAAATTAAACTTTTCTTTTTATGACCAATATTGGCTTCTCTTTTATAAAATCTCGGCAGGTGAATGGAATTCATTTTAACCTTTACCTCCCCTACTATTCCTTTTTTTTATTTACCTTCGAATTAAAGGAAATGAAATCTCACAAAAGACAAAAATATTTGCCTCTTTGAATTTTCTCTTCCCGTCTTAAAGTGGAAAAGAATTCATTTAATAAGATAAAGTAAAATAAAATCATGCATTGTTTGTTTGTTTTTATCTCGTCTTTATCTAAAATTCTTTAGAAGACGAAGAAGAGAGCAAAAGACGGAGGAGATATAAAAAAATTAATGTATTCGTTTTTTTTTTTTTTTTTTTTTTTTGCAGACATAATGTATTTATAAGGAGGCCGCGCTTCTTTTCGCCAACTCACCCCCACTCTACTCTTTACGGCCCTTCTACCTTAACCAGCCCCAGTGCAACTCAGCAAAAGACGTTTTAACGTCTTTTCCGATGGCGTGTACTTTATAGCCGCTGGCCAATGCATTTAGACGTCGTTCATTAAGGTTTTATTTACTTTTCCAGTTTAAGGCACACACATCTATACGTTTATTTCGCAAGTTATTTAAAGTTTCAATCGATTCGGCTGAGTGACGCGACTTGGTGAGATTCGATGGTTAATCTAGGTAGGCGGCATCGTTGTTCAAATTTAATTAAACGTACAAACCGAAGTTGGCATTGAAATCTCGCCTCAAACTGAGATTTCGAGTCACTGATGCAAAATGCGCCTCCCCCTCTCCGCCACCCGCTCACTCTCACTGAAACTTGAAATTAAAAAAGTTAACTTAATATTAAGTTCTCGTTATCATTTGAGTGTTAAATTCTAAAGGTGGGAGGGAGAGGGAGCAAAGGGAAGAACACCTCCCTTAAGTAAAACATGCTAATGCCGAGAGGAAGCCACAAACCAATCAACGTGTGGCTTCCCTTAAGTTTCGAGATCCCCAACTTCAAGACGTTCTTACCGGATTAGACACAACGTCCCCCCCTCCCCCCTCCCCCCTCCGCTCCCTCCTACCTCCTCATTCCAACGCCTATGCAAATAAATAAATCCGTCCAATGCAATTATTAAATTACGCCATTGTCTTGTAATGTTGTCAAATTAGTCTCTCTCTAGCATGTAAACAAAAACATTCGTGTGCACGAATTTCGGAAGGGAAACAAAAATAATCGAGTTAAAGTAGAAAAAGAAGAAGCTGCGTAAAAAACGCCTATAAATAATAAAATTACAACTATTACAAAAAGTCGAATTTGTCAAATTAGAAAGAAATTTCCTGCAGTGAGGATGGAGACTACGAGTTGTCCGAGTTTAAATAACATTTTTTTCATTTATTATTTTGTTTTTTGAAGTGATACTCGCAGCTAGTATTAATTAAAAAAAGTTAGGACGATTTGCCTGATAGTTTAAGCCCCCCCCCCCTCTCACCTCCATCTCCTCCTCCTAGGAATCTGCAACAAAATAAAATAGAAAGGAATATAGTTGTTAAAAATATTTATTTTTTTCTATTTAGGCTAAAGCGGGATAATAACCTGGATCATTAACAAACCCCCTCCCCTGACAAAAAAATTCTCTATCTACGTCCCTTCTGAAGAAGATATAATCCCACTGACATGGAAATATTTACGACTAAAATGGAATAACAAGAAAAATAGGTATAATTAATCATATGGCCTAACGTTTTAAATACATAAGTAATTATAATACGTAAAATAAAGTAAAAATTAATTTTTATACTAAAAAGATGACATCCCTCTCGAAGGAATAACTCACCCCTACTATAATGACCCTCTGAGAGTTGAACTTTATTTATATTTTGATGTTATTATGATATCTTAAAATAAAAAATTAAGTTCCGAAAATAAGAAATAATTTTTTTAGATTTTATTTAGAAATGACCTTTGGGGAGGGATCAATTTTGCTAAGAATATTTAAATTTTAAGAGATTCAACCTTCGTTTCCCAGGATTTTGTTTTCGAGGGGTTCGGACATTTCTAGGTTAAGGAAGGCAGTGGCAGATTCAAGGAAAAAATAATGAAGTCGCAAATTCAAATTAGCATTAATAAGGAACTTTTGTATGTTTAAACCCTTTTTCCGTAAGGGAGCGGGGCCGGCCCTCTAGGCTTGTAGCCAATCATAAAATTAACTTTCTCATTTTTATGTTTATCCTTTTTTTTTATTTTTAATTTCAAATATTATTCATCCCATTTAATTGGAACATTTGTTTTCGTAGTGCATTAATTAATATAGTGTTGACATCATATCTCCACCTAACAGTTATATTGGCGGTCTGCGTGCAATTCACGTCCGCTTCGTCCGGCTATAATAATGATGTATCAATATGTACAATAACTCGGAGGGCGAGCAAATTATTGTGCATGCACAGGGCCTACTATCCAGAACTGGATCGTTCCTTGATTATAATTGTGCCTTCATTAATAGGATAATATTATTTGTTATCCTTAGATATGTTAACTAACGTGCTGGTATCTTTCAAGAATACCAAATTCATTCATAAAAAAAATTTTTATCTATAAATTTATTATATTTATGATAAAATACTTTACCCGGCTCGAAAAATAATTACTGTTTTACTAATCAGGACTACTCGTTTATTTCTCAAAAGTTAACAAAAATCTCATTTTCACCTCACTTTTAATATTTTTTAAAATGTTTTTATTTAACTTATTTTTTCAAGGTCACCAAATTTTATTAAATTTTTTAAGACACTTCCCGATGAGTTAGAGGCCTGTAGCAAGCAGAGTATAAAAATTCTTCGGAAAATACATATAGGGCGACCCTCAAAGCACTCAGTTCATTTATTACCTTTTTAATTTTTTATGTGAAACATTTTTTTAGCATTTTCTTGCACACCTGTTAAATAGGCATATATTTAACCATTTCTGAAAAGATGTTGCATAACTAGCAGGCGCGCTCGGCTAGTGGCGCCTCAGCTGGCGGTTAACCAAACTTTCAAATTTATTCATTGTTCAACTGTCAAACCAGTTAAGCTCGAGCTTTACATTTTTTTATCACAGTTCTCTCTCTTTTTAGTTCTTATTAACCAGCAGCGGGACGAGCTGGGGGCGAAGGGGCGCGGGCTCTCGTCCCCCCGTCCCCGCACCAGGCGCTCTAAGCCCTTAGTGCCCCTCGGCATCGACACCTCAGAGGACCCAAAAAAGAGCACAGGCACAGGGATTTATATTATATATTCTTTGGATAGGTTGACTAAAAAAATTGATAGATATGAATGAAAATTAATAGCGCCCTAGATGAGTTTCGCCTCCCCCCCCCGCCCCGCCCCGCCATCAGGAGTTCATTGCGCCGCTGTTATTGACGTAATATAAAATGCAACATCTTAGGCCCTGATTTTAAGATTTTTGAGAAATTCGTTAAACCCAACATATATATTAAGAAAATTACTTAATCTTTTGAAAAAAAAAAAAAAACGATTAAATAATAAAATAGCAGCATAGAAAGAAGTGAAATACAGAAGGGATCTCATTTATAAAGATAATCATTGTAAGAGAGGTAAGCAGCTCTCAAATGGAGTAGATTTCAATCACAATTCTCTTTTTCAATCAAAGAAGTCGAAGATTCAGAATGGGAACTTCAAAGGGAACGCAATTAATTGAAAGAAAGAAAGAAAAAAAATGAATGAATATATATTGCATAAAATGGATTTTTTCTAAAAATAAACTAATTAAAAATGATAAAAGACGAAAATTTATTTGAATTTCATTTTCTTTGTACTTTATTTAGTTGATTTATATTAAAAATCTGGTGTGACTGGCGCACAGCACACAACTTTCTCTTACCCTTTGGTAAGAGAATGTTGTGCCCCGTGCTGGTCACACCAGATTTTTTGTGCCGAGATATATTTAGTTTCCCATAGCATTTTAGTTTCAAACTTGACCACCTGCATTTCATAAGTAAAAAGTAAAAAAGGCAATTGATTCAAAATTTCCATAGGCTAAGTGTATTGACTGCTTGAAATAAACTATGGTTATTTATCAAATTTTTATCTCATATTTGGAGATTCTATACACAAAAGAGAATCCTAAATAAATACAAAATTTCATAAGAACTGGAAAAAATTTATAAAATGTGTAAAAAGTTCCAAAGGCCTGGAGCGCTCGGCAAGTATTAATAATTACTAGGGTCCGACCGAAACAAGATTTTGAGCCGAAACTGAAACCGAATATTCGGCCTCAATTTTAGTTTCGGCCGAAATCGTAACCGAAACCGAAACTTGTATTTCTTATAAAAAATCCATATCATTTTACCTTTTTTTTTTAGGGAGACAAAATTTTTTTATCTCCCTCAAGTGCAAATCATTTGACCTTTTTTTTTTGCATGCGAGTCTCATCTCATCTTTCCAGACTCAGGAAACCTAATTTTTGGCCGAAACTGAAACTACTGCCGAAACCAGGATTTTTGGCCGAAACTGGCCGAAACCGTAACCGAAACCGAATATTCGGTCGGTTCCTAATAATTACAAGGTGATTACTTGCCGAGCGCTCCAGGCTGATGCTTTCTATACAAAGCTCTCTTATTGTTGTATATGACAGGGACCTTAAGAAACATTCATTGGCACTGAGGATGGCAGTTATGCTTGCCGAAACGCCTGCCCTGAGCAAAGTGTAAAGGTGTTCGGCTAAACGCTGCTTTCATTTCTATCGACTCCAATATGTATTTTATTTATTAAGAATTCTTTAATTAGGGCATCCTCTTTGATTTTTTATCCCTTATCAAAACAATAGAAGAAAAGACTAAATTTATTAAAGAAAATGGATGTCGAATTCTCTTTCTCAAGCTCGGTCAAATCTTTGGGATATGCACAAGAGACACTCCAGAATCTCATTGTTGTATAACACAGAGGAAAGAAGAGGCAAATGATCCAATATTTTAATGGGGTCTTAATTGTGTATGAAGAGCAGAAACAATTTCTTCTCCAATGAATCGAAGTCACAAAAAGCAAGAATTAATCGGTCTGCAAGAAAGTTACTCTTAAACGAAAATTTATTTAAAACTTTATTAAAAAGTGAATTTATTTTTTTAATTGCCCTCTTAAAGATGTCATTCGATAATAGAGTAATTACACAAATTCATAAATATAATATACATTTTCTAATCCTTAATTTTTTTTCTCCGTCTTTAAAAATACAAGCCCGATGCGGCACCTGTTAACCTTTATACATTGGAAAAATAGTTGTTTACACTTCTTTATTAAGATAAAAGGAAAAAAAGTAAGGGGTGTGTGTGAAAATTAAAAAATTTTTCGACCTCTATAAATAAGGACCACCCTACCCTATCTGTGTATAATTTGAACTCTGTCCTTTAGTGAGACCCCAACTTTGTTCACTCCTGAATATCAAATTGTTGAACACAATTACCATCCCACACCACCAATTTCCAAAATTTTTTAGCCCCCGCGCCCCGGCTAAGAGCCTGCGCACTTATTATACTATAGATGATATCAGTTCAAAATAAAATGATCAGTTTAATCTACACTAAAACTAATCATATTTTTCATCTATAACTTAATAATAATGATCTAATTAAAACTTCCGTCTTATTAATATTAATAGTATAATTCTATTCCTTCATAAGATCAAGACAAGGTCATATTCCTCAAAAAAATAAGTGACCTCAACCACAGTTCTTGTCTCATTATATTAATCTGCTTTTCCCGTCCTGGCCCTTTTGCTGTTTGTATTGCATTGGAACTAAATTCGTCTTAGGGCTAAATTACGAGGATGTTTAATTAAAGCAGAATCAGCAGTTTAACTATAAGATAAGCATTTCGAATATATCAACAGTTACTATTAATTACATTTAAATATTAAATTGAATTTCAACTCATAACTTTTAGATAAATAAAAAATTTTTTTTTATGACATTCAATTTTTATCCTTTTTTTAAGAACCATCAAATATTTGATTAAAATCCTTTCATGATTAAAAAAATTCTGGCTAATATTCAAAATTTCTTATTATTTTACCTTGATATTTTAGTGATATATATAAAAAAAAATTTAGGATTCGAAAAAAAAATAAAAAGTAGATTTTCCGGAGGGATATTGAACAAAAGGCTGGAATCAAATTTTTTATAATGGGGGTATAAATATAATCAGGTGTGATTTATTGTTATAGACAAAGACTATAGGCCCTATAATTTTTGTGTTATTATATTTGGAAAAACTTTTATTTTAAAAAATTGCCCTTCTCCGAAAGGGCGTTACCTCCCACTTAAGCGAGCAGCTAAAATATGTATTAATTATATACGAAAGTTTTCAAAATATTTGATATCCAAATACCTTATTAATATGTCAATATCCAAGAATACATTTAAAAAAACTAATAATATACAATATAATATTAATTTACTCTTGTTAATAAGGGAGCGTACAAGTATTACGTAACGCAATTTGGGGAAAGGGGGGTCTCGTAAAACGTTACCATGCGTTACAAGGGGGAGGGGGTTGAACAAGGCGTTACGTAACTGGTGTTTTAGCGACTCTCCGGTACTTTATGCAACATAATTGTGACTTTTAGATAAAAATGGCCATTTGAGCTTTACGTGACGTCTAGGGGGGGGGGGTCTAGAAAAATGTTACGGCGCGTTACATGGGGGGAGGGGGGTCAAAAATCTTCAAAAAAAAAGGGATTTTTGAAGTGAAATTTATTTACCCAGGAAAGCGTTACGAAACGCTGCAACCTTCCATTACGGTTCAGCTAATAAGACTGACGTGTGCTGAAAATGTGAATTTTCTTGAACGATGACGTCACCTAGATCAAATCTGACCTATTTCCTATAGTGAATGTAAATTTTGTGTAGAAGTTTCACTTCTCTAGTATATTAATATGAATACACTGTGTTTTTTTAATATAGAATAAATCTAGGTGGTGTAGGCCTACTGGTATAATTAACTGGCATAGGAGATAAATTTATTTTTTATGTTGCTATAGGAAATCGCAGTTCTAATTAATATTGGGAGGTCTGTTTTACCGCAACCTGCGGACCAATTCATTTTAAATATATTAACATCATTAGCTCTCCTAATATTCTCGACGATATACGCTTGTAAGATGATAATGCACACAAATACAATATTTTCTAGTTTTTACTCGAAAAGTAAACATTGTAGAGTTAAGATTATAATAATTTTGTGTTAAAAGTAAAATTTAAAGTGAAACAATTAAAATGAAATCTTTTTTTTATATTTATAATAAAAAGGCTAAATTTTTAGCAGTTTGGATAAATAAATAAATCTCTTAAATTAGCTGGTATGGATGCAAGCAGCAAAGCTAAATTTATTTTCGTGCCTATCTATTTTTAGGCGGAAATCGAGAAATAAAATTGAACCTGGCTTATTGATTTCATTTTAATGAGAGACAATATTTCACAGCTTGCCCCGGACATTCTCGTTTGACAGAAATACCCGCTGGCCAAAAACTTTTCCTATTTAATTCATTAAATATGCAGAGACTGTCGAGTACAAAATCCCTCTCTACTTATTCTTCTAGTCTCTGTGAATTTATTTATTTTATATTGTTTTGTTCTCTTTTAAAAGTGGATTTAGAAGTTTTTCAAAAAGTTAAGATGAGATTATAGTCAGGTAATTTTTTATGGAATAACTGAGTAAAGTAAATGGGAAGAGTAAAATAATTAATTTTTACTTTTCCATACTATTAGGGTGGGCAGAACAATTCCAAAGGGTGGGTCAAATTCGATTAGGGTTATTTGTATTCACAGGCCATTGTAAGCTTTTTTATTTATTTATTAATATTTATTGAATATTAAAATTCTGAAGTGATTTTGTTATTAATAATGGTCTCTTGATCGGGGGGGGGGGGAGAAATTGCTACAATTTAACGAAATAATAACATGTGCCAAATTTAATATTTCTCATTTATACCAAATGGTTCTTACATCTCATTAAATTTGATAAATAGATGATGGAATTTGCCATCAATGACTTTAGTATTATAATGGAGTTTAGTAAATTCCATAATGTATGAATTACTAGGATTAGTTTAATACTAAATACCAATAATTGTTAACATTTAGCTAGAGATTTAATTAAACTTCACTGAAATTCCTCAACATTAATGAACAAAGAAAATTATTTACTTGAAAAGTGTTAATACATTTTTTTTAGAATAAATAAAAAAATAATTAACTCATATTTCATAAGCAGAAAGAGGGGGGAGGGAGCAGGGGGAGATATAGTCTCAGTGCCCGGGCTTTTTCAGCCCCAACCCTTCCTAATGAATAAATAAAGTTTTTTGATCCAACTCTAATAACTATAAGCCCATTGGAAAAAATATTTTCATAAATGAATTTTTCTGTAGTCGATTCGGATTTAAAATTTAAACTTTTTTTGTTGCTTCGTATTAACATAAAACACCGGGGTCATTCTTCAAACATTCGCAGAGCTGTTTAATGATAAATAAATTTTACATGTCACAAATGTAAGCCCCATTTGGCGCAAGGAGATCCCGCAACGATCAAATTCCCGCCCCTGATTTGTACGTTAAGCCACTTGGCGATCTTTACGCTCCAGGAAAACATTTACGTGATATAGAAAAACCGTTTTGATTTTTGAAATCAGCTCACAAAAAAAATAATAAAACGAAATTCAAGTATCGAATGGCTGTGTGCTTTAGAAAGGTAAACAGAAGTTAATTTCTCGCAGGTGATTCTGAAAACTTCTCTATTCGGACTATTAAGAAGCGAAAGAGAGAAGCAAGAGAGACAGACATATCGTTTAATGACCTAATTAATCAAATAAATAGTAAGCAGCTATTGTAATGGAAATCAGGAAATTAATTTGCAACAAAGAAAGCGGGTATTTAAGGACAAATCTTAAAATTCCCCCCTTGGAAATTTATCACTTGAATCATTTACGCAATGCAGGGAATCCATTACCGAAAAACGACATGCTGTTCGCCGAGTTTTATGGGGAGAGGCTAAACCTAATTAAAAATAAGTGGCGGGTTACGGAATTCGTGGATCCATTCCCGGGACGCCTCGTCTTTCTAACGGGCTAAATAATCTTAATTGAATAATATTAACATGTAATTAAAAAATAATCAACAATATTAATTACCACTAACAAGAGAACCTTAATAAAAATCTAAATTTGTTGTTTTATAGTACAATTTTTAGAGAAAAGGAAATTAATAAATTTACTCAATTACTCAAAAAAGAGCTCAACTAGAACATCTTACTTTCTCTTACCTTATATATGTAATATATAGAGAGAAAGTATTTTTTTATTTTGGGGCATTTTAATAAAGTTTAACTCTAAAAATGTCCTTTAACTTCAGACTCCATGGATAGGTTGTAATCATGAACTTTAGTTAATAACATATAAATACAAATACACAGGGCGCAGGCAGGGGGAGCAGGGGGGCTATATCCCGGGGGCCCGAGCCCTTCGAGGGGGCCCGGGTCCTTTGCGCTCCAACCTTAAAATTC
This sequence comes from Euborellia annulipes, assembly GCA_023213315.1. Taxonomy (NCBI): domain Eukaryota; kingdom Metazoa; phylum Arthropoda; class Insecta; order Dermaptera; family Anisolabididae; genus Euborellia; species Euborellia annulipes. The sequence goes on from JAKCPI010030927.1 coordinate 39,922, forward strand.
TAATAAAAAATAATTTTCATGGTTAAAATTTCAATAAAAAAAATTATTTTCTTGAAATTTTTTTTCTGAGGGGGCCCGGGCCCTTTAACGTTAAATCTTAAAAGTATATGTACGATAAATGATAACGCTGAAGGTATAATATTTTCAGATCATACTAACATGAACTGAAATCACGGCCAAATTGGGGAATTTTACCTCCCGTCGCACCTTAGCTGCCTCATAATACTTATTTTTTTTTGAATATGGAGAGAAGTATTGATTGTAAAAATTGATGTGAGATTTTGATGGTATAGTTGAGGTGAGTAAAAGTGGGTCGAAATTGGTTGTGTGTGTGTGTGTTGTGTGGGTGTGTGGAGATTTAGATGAAGGAGTTGAGTAGGATTGAAATTTTATATAACTAGGTATTGAAGAATCTCAAAATAAGTTGAAAAAATCGGAAAAGTAATTATGATGTTTTTCAGTTTTTTCGATTTTCTCAAAATTCTCAAGGATTTTTAAATTCAAAATAATATTTTAGATGTCTAAAATGTATATTCTCATTTTGTGAAATCTTCTGAAGATTTTCTTGTTTCATAGGAAAGATAGAAATGGTGGGTAAGAATTTAAATCTTTTTTTTTAGATTAAAAATCAATTATTATTTAAATTCCCATTTATTTTTTGTTTAATTGTTAGAAAACATATATATATCCTCATTGAAATATCTCTTCTTCTCTCCACTTATCTTCGATAGGAATGTTAATTTCCTATAGGGATTTGTATGTAATTTCGATTCAAAAGGGGGTCCTAGAATTTTTAGATTTAAAATTTTTTTTCCAATTTTATGAAATTTTGTATTTATTTAGATTTATATTGTGTATAAAATGTCCAAATATGAGATTAAAATTTTGAAAAATAAATAGTTTATTTAAGATCAAATTTAAAATGAAGTTTGAAATAAGGTGTATCGGAAATAAATATATCTCGACAAAAATTGGGTGAAGGAATTTTTTAGAAGGGTAAGAGAAAGTTGTGTGAAAGATTTTTAATTTAAAATACGTATAAATCAAGATAGGTTTGACAATATTTTTCGACTCAGGATAGCTAAAAACGCAGATTTGAATGCCTAATTTTCAAAAAAATTTTTATACCCCCCAAACTATCCGGAAGTCATCTTTCCGGATCTGGCCTCGATAAATTATGGTAACCCTGTGTTTAGGGAATTTTGACAAATTTTTAAATAGCTTTTTTTATTTAAATAAACATTAGTTCCGAGCTGGAGCTCGGTCGTTTTTTTTTTCTTTTTGATAAAATTGGAAAAAATTAAAAAAGTACATTAGTAAAGTACTAGTAGTCAAAGTTCCCCATAAACGAGATCAAACGTAATTTGTTTTCTAGGTATATAGCAAATAATAAATATTTAAATTTTAAAAGACATTGTTAAAGCGAGAAAATTGGAATAAAACTAAAAAAAAGTACATCAGTAAAGTACTAGTGCTCGAGGGTGGCATTTTAATTTGTATAGAAGAAATGGGAAAATATTTAAAATTTGAAAGAAATCGGTATAGGAAATGAAAAAAACTAGAAAAGTACACCAGTAATGTATTAGTACTCAGAGTTTCCCAAAATCGAGACCTAGTGTAATTTGTTTTGTATACCTAAAAGAGGAAATAGTTAAAATTTGAAAGAAATCGTTAAAGGGAATTTCGAGAGGAATGGAAAAAAAATAAAAAAGTACATCAGTAAAGTATTCGAATTTTCCCAAAGGTGAGACCTAGCGCAATTTCATTTTCGTACCAAAAATAGTATACTGTATTGCGCTTACAAACAAATAAATAAACAAGCAAACAAACATACATTGCTCTTTTAATAGAATAAGATAAGCTATGTAATGCTGTTTCAAAAATTGTGCCAAAAGCTTTGTAAAAAACTGTTGGCATGAAGGTGGCCTTTTATAAACTAGAAAAACTTTTAGGGGGGGGGGCGTAATTTAAGTAGCCCCGGGGCCCGCCAAGTTTGTCTGCGGCCCTGCAAATGCAACACCCATGGAAACACATTTTAATTGGGATAATTTCAAAAAAATCTCGTTAAAGAAAAAAGATATTTGATCTTTTGATATCTAGGCCCTAATTATTATTTGTATTATTAAAAAAAATTATTTAATAAATGTTGCTTTATATTTTCCTAACCAACGTCTAAATATTTTTTTTTCTATGTAAATTGTTTTGCACAATTTATTCAAAAGGTGTAATTTTATATTTTATCTTTGATATATCATTTTTTAATGAAATATGAGATAGCCTTCAAAGTAAAATTTAATGATCTTTTTTTATATTGATATATAAAACGAAACAGATGTTTTTATTAAATAAGACAAAAAAATATGATTGTGAATTTATTTTCAAAGAACCATTCATTTATTAACAATTAGGAATTGACATATTTTTTTTTTTTTTTATTTTTATAAAACGTAAATGAGCTGTTATTGATTGGGGGATTATTTTGCTTTCAATATAAATAATAATAATTATAAATTAATGGCTATTTCTCAATCGCTTTGAGAGGGAGTGTGCTGGCATATATAGTACCGTGCTCCTCAGTGACGTAACGTACGCCCCTGCAGACCCCGCGTTGCGGGGGGCCCCGGACCTTGGGGGGCCCTCGGGCCGGGCCGGGCTAAAAAACTGTAGCTCCGATAAAAACGGAAAAATTTAAATTAAAAAAAAATAATGAAAATTTCTCTTTGAGAGGGTCTGGGGCCCTCAGGGTTCAGGGATATACGGTATTTTAAAAATATTTTTTGTATGGTCTAATAATGGGGCCCGAAATAAAATTTGCGGGGGGGCCCAGCTAAAAAACGTTACGCTAGTGGTGCTCCTTGTTTATTGTGTGTATTGAGTGTGTGTGTTGTGATGTGTTGTGTTCACCCACCAGTTTGTTTTCCCCGGGGTACAGTGAGTGAAGGGGATGCTGGATAGTCAGTCTGAATTTGGTGCCCGAACCTTATAATGAATTTAAGTAAAAATGATTGAAAATTTGATTTATTAATTGTAGGCTGTATGGGCTTAGCCTATTTGGCTGTAGCCTTGGGCTTTAGCTATAATCGGGAAGAGAATAGAAGCAATTTGGAGTAAAATCAAAGCACAATGTTTGATTGAACACCAAGAAAAAACAAATTTATTATATTGAATTGAATCGCTCATTCACATAATTTAAATTAAGAATGAATTTAAATTTATAAGTATAATTCAATATTTATTAGGGTGTGCCGCCGGGAGCTGAACCACGGATCCACCAATTTATACCTGGTGTGCCCTTACCAATTAATTAATAAATATTGAATTACAGTATATCAATTTCCTTCGAGGCTTACATACGCGATGTATATAATATCTTAAATATTATATATGTAATTCTTATTTATGAATTTAAATTATTATAATGTCCTTGACCCTAGACTTAGAGGCAGAACTTTGTCTTAAGGTACGGGTCATTCCACTTCAAATCAACCAGCCCGTCCCAGGCGAAAAAAAATATTTCAATTGAATTACAGACCAATCAATTGAAATAAATAGGTACAGGGGTCTAAATGGCCTCCGATGCCGAAAAAGAACTTAAACCGAATTAAAAAAATTATTTATAACAGATTTTTATTAATTCTCAATTATAATAAATTCTAGTACCTATTTGAATTATGATAATTAATTAAATAAAGTTTTTCATATACAATCTGATATTTGTTGTTTTATATTATTTTAATTAAAATTGTTAATTATAATCTGAATCAAATATTTGAGTTTTTATTTGCTTTCAAATTAGCTTAGGTGTTGGTGCAAAAATTCTACTCGAACGACCTGAAAGCCAAAAGTAAGGTAAGGGAATAAGCTTGGTGGGAGTGACACGAAGAGGAAGAAGCCAAGCATCGAGGCGAGATGGGAAGGTATACAGCTTATAGAATACAATGTTTAGGAAATGTATAATTTTTTTTTCCTATAATTTAAAAAAATTAGGAATAAATAACTAGATATGATTTAGGGCTGTAGATAAATAGAATTGATGTAATGAGAGGGAGAAAGTTTTCATAATACGATTTTCTTTATTTAATAAATTTATTGCAAATGAAAAGGATTATTCTAAAAAAATAATTTAAATATTAATAATATTGATAGTTTTTGTAGCTCAGGGCCGTTTATGAAACGCATGATCAAGTTTGGAACTAAGGTGCTATGTGCAACAGGGTGGAGCGAATTTTTTTTTTTTTTTTTTTTTTTTTTCGAATTTCAAAACGTGCCTGGAAAAGTTGTTACATAATGTGACTATTTGCCCCTATCTTTATTTCCTAATAGGAGCATATCTTGTGGTGCTCCTAGAGGCTGAAAGTTGAAAAGAAAAAATAATTATGATCTCCCATTATTAAATAAAAATATTAGTGTCTAAATACTTAATTAGTGTTGATTTAAAAATTAACTTTGAACCAATAACCGAGTGTTTTAATTGCACGTTTTATTTTTCAAAATATTTCAACTAGAGCCTACGGTAGAAACTTTATCCAAAATAGAGGTTTTCAAAAAAACCTTTTCAAGATATTTATTTAAAGAAACTTTTAGGGATGAGAGCTAATTGATTTCTCATCTGGTAAAAACGTTATTAAAGAAAGTAAAAAATTTAATTAAAAAATACATATTTTTCCAAAATTGTGATTGAGGGGCCTTATTTTAATGCAAATTTCTTATATTTATTCAATGAAACATTATCCAATATAGCAAAATACAACGCGGGATTTGAGAAATAATATCAAACTTGCTTTGAGCTTAAAGGGCCCGGGCCTCCTGAGGAAAAAATTTCAGGAAAATAATTTTTTTTAATTGAAATTTTAACCAAGAAAATTATTTTTTATTAGAATTTTAAGGTAGGAGCGCAAAGCACCCGGACTCCCTCAGAGGGCCCGGGCCCCGGTGAAATAGCCTCCTGCCCTCCCCCCTATCTGCGGCCTGCCTATCATTTATAAATACCCTAAACATCGAAATTTATTAATATATAACAAAATGAAACAAATAATAATAAAAATTTTACATTTATGATGAATTTTAAAACTAAACCTCTTCGTGGCACCACAAGATATCATCCGATTTTCATAAAAATTCAGGTTATCTTAGTTATAACTTGTAACAACTTTTCCAAACCCGCGCGTTTAATTGTAATTGTAGTGTTAACGGAGTGTAATATGAGTTTCCTCAGAAGAAGAGCCTTTGTGCCTTTGAAATATTAGGAATAAAACTCAATTGGGGAAAAATAAAAGAATCTTGTTTTTGTTTTTCCTCCCTTAATCTTCAACCTATAAATACAGTATTTTTTTCCATGTTTTACAACTTGAATTCTAATATACGGTACCGCCAAAAACTAAATACATGTCATCACAAAAAAATCTGATGTGACAAACACAGTACATAACTTTGAATTACCGAAGGCAAGAAAAAGTAGTGTGCTGAGCGATCAGTCACACCAGATTTTTTTCAAATCTTATTTGAACAAATTCCGTTCCTTTTCCCTGAATCCACCCAAATGCAATTCCTGAAATGAATCAGTCATTTTTAATTAAGTAGCAACATTTTTTGTGAACTTCTTGAAATACAATTGACAGGAAGCGAAATGGGAAGTTTTTTTTTTCTAATTTAATTTTTATTTATTTAATTTAAATTACCATTTTGTCCGTAATTTTCAAGCCTAAAGTTTCTTTTTTAAAATTACATCCTTTGCCTATATAATCGATATAAAGGCGAGAGAAAAGCCAATTTAACATTAACCTAAAACATCAAAATGATCTCTCAGGAGAAATATCAAGAGGCTAGGAAATCATAGTAGAATAATTAAAAAGTAATTAGACGAGGGTCTATTGCGATCGGGGCAATAAACCTATCACCTGAGGGGCGTAAGGGCGAAATCCGATTAACAAGGAACTCACACCCTCGTCTCTAAGGGATAAAAAATTAATTCTCCTGCTAAAGAAGCAAATTTCAATTGAACTAAACAAAAAAAAAAAAAATTTATAACATTATTTCTCCCCTAGATTCTAATTTATCCTCCAATCCAATTGGAATTTAATTTAATAGTGGGTCCATTTAAAATTCGTTCCAATCTGAAATTTAATCAAAATTCATATTATTAAAAAAGCTTTAAAAAATTTGTTGACGTCTGAATGGATGGCTGTTTTTTAATCACAACACATGAATTTTTTTGTGTCCATCTCTCTACTTTATGTACTTTAATAAAATTTAATATCACGAATATTTATTTCAAAATTTCATAACAATCAATAAATAAAGTTGATGAAACAACATTAGGCCTATATAGTAAATTCTTCAACAAATTAAATTTTCAAGGAAAGGATGCAGTCAATAATGAGACCCTACATCTTTAAAAAACTGTTTAATCAGGAAGGTTTCAAAAGGAATATATTAATTTAAAGGATATATTAAAAGAGACTTGACTATAATACAATTGAATATGTTATATCGAATGCATAGGCTAATTATTTTAAATAAGAAAAAGTAAAAAGTAATAAAAATCCAAGGGATTCTCTTCGATAGCAAAATATATAATTAAACGATAAGTTGAACATATTTACAGTATGTTGCTTTTTCCATTCAGACCCATCAAGAACAAATTTTTATTTAAACAGTGCAGCATCAAGGGTGGGGGGGGGGGGCGAAGGGGCGACGAGCGGAAAGGGGCGCTGGCAGCGTTCGAATAAAAAAAAGTGTATTATTCATAATACAGCGCCCGATCTAGGAGGGGGGGGGTTGGAATTGGGTCCAGGGGCGCTCGAATTTGGGGGCAGTATTTGAGATGAGTTATTTATTGAATCAATAAGATGTGACTGTCGCACAGCATACAACTTCCTCTTCGGTAATCGAAAGTTGTGTTCTGTGTTTGTCACACCAGATTTTTTGTGTCGACATATATTTAGTTTCCGACAGTACGGCACACTCGAATTTCAAGATGTAAAATTTATAAGAATGGAAATATATTTTGTTTCCATGGCAACTAATTCTCCTATCTTTCTATGAAGTACACGCAAAAAAAGTGGTCTTCAGAAGATTTCAATGGCAAAATGAGAATATGCATTTTAAAGAGCATCTAAAAAATAATTGATTTTTGAATTTTAATCAAAATCGTTAGTTAAATTTAAGAATTCGGTGTGGGTTTCAAATGAAACATTTTGAACAAAGGTTGTATTTATGTGGGTTTCACGAGGGTAAAAAAGTATTAACACAAATTTAAATACTCGATATATTTCGGATTAACAACCGAATTTTGAGAAATCGAAAAAAAAACGAAAAAATACATTAGTAAAGTAGTAGTACCCTTTGACTGATGTGATTGAAATTTCTTGAAACACTTGCGACATAGATACTTGGCTCAAGTATAAAATTTGAGTATCGAGAGTTTTTTCGTTTTTGAGTAATTCCCATTAACCCACATTTTTGATATTTCACTTGAAATTAATTTATTTTATTGTGAAAAAATCTTAAATTTCAAGAAGATCGATTCCAGTTAAAATATCAAAACATAATGTTTATGTAAATTTCTCTGAAAGAGATTTTATTGCTTTTAAATGGCTGTTTTATTGCTTTTCTTGAAATCGCCATTAAAAGGAGGCGATTCCCTTTAGCTTGAATTTGACGTCATTTTCACAATCATTGGAATGAATTTCAACTGAAATATCAAAAAAAGTGAATTAAATTAAATAACTCAATAAGGGAAGAACTCTTGATACACAAATTTTATACTTAAGCTAAGTGCACATGTCCCAAGCATGGGCAGGAATTTCATTCCAATCGACCAAATAGTACTAGTACTTTACTGATGTATTTTTTTTTTATTTTTCTCACAATAGCTTTAACGATTTTGTTTAAAAATCAAGCTCTTTAAAATACTTATTTTGTAGACAAAATTTTTTGAAGCACACTTTACTTTTGTACTTGATAGGAAGAATGCCATAGTAACAAGAAGAAAGTATGTATTTAAATTGTATATCTTGATTTCTAATATATCACCGGAAACTAAGTATATGTTGACATAAAAAATCTCGTGGGACAAGCAGAGGACACAACTTTCAATTGCCGAATGTAAGAAAAAGTTGTGTGCAGTGCGACCATTCACACCAGATTTTTCTCGAGCAAAAAAAAAAAAATATATATATATATATATTCTCTGCAGAATTGCAATTAAAATATTTGTGTAACGTTTAAAGTCTATATGGCCTAAAAGATTTTTAAAAAAATTATTCTTGAATGAGTACTTTTCAAGCAGAATGTTCGTAGATGGCCGTAAGGATGACCAATTTTATTATTATTAGGCTATATTATAAATTATAAAATTATATTATAAATTATAAAATTCAAAATTGAGTGCTTTTCATACGATACCGACAATCAAATACTCATATGAGTAAAGTATCGAAAAAAATATCGAGTAAAAAAAGTTCTAGTATCGGATCAAAAGTATCGATAACTTTTTTCGTCTACCTAGGTGTGACGCCTTTAAAAAATCTTGAAAATTCAAAATTAGATCCACTTTAGAGCAAATTTTCTATTAAATTTTATTTATTTTTCTCTATATCTCTAAAACAATTCCCGACCGAGCAAAACTGATGGCATTTTTTGGAATCAGCTCTACCCATATACCCAAAAATAGGTCATAATACCCCAGGAAAAAATTCCCTGTTGAACACTGTACTACGTGATAGACACAAGTTTAACAGACGCTATTTATTATACCAGGTATATATAGATTTTAAATTTTTTTAAATTCTAAATTAAAAAATATTTTTTTTGGAGGGAGGGGGGAACCTTTCTTGCACCTGCGGGGAGGGGTTGCCAATCAATGTAGTTACGCCACTGATTCCGAGTAATTACTTGATTTGTATATTATATAGTTTGTTATTATAATTATTTTCATTTTTTTGAAACTATGACGGCTCTACAGTGGTCGAGGGTGGGTGAATGCACCCCCTGGCCACCCCCTCTCCAATCAGCTTGAGAGCAAAGTTATGGGATGGCAAATAAACTTGTAATTAATTTTATATAACAAAATAAGTGAAAGTAAAAATAAATGATTTAAAAATAAAAATGTTTTCTATTAATGAAGGCCTATATAATAAAAAAATTCTATAATTTTTTTTGTTTTTTTTGTTGGGGGGGGACCAAATTATAATCTTGGCTCCGGGTGCACGTTGTCCTTGGTGCGGCCATGTATATAAATACAAATAATATAAAATTTATAAGCAATAAATAAAATTTGAGAATAAATAATATATTAATATGTATAAATAGTCTATAAAAATACAACCAGGAAAATTGAAAAAGATTTTTAAAATATGGTATCCGATTCATTGATCGCTTGGAACGGGATACGAATTCTAGACTAGACTAGCACTAGAAGCAATTGCTTTACCTTTGAGATTCAGTTCAAGGGGGGAGTGATGAGGTTTAAAAAATAAATAACCATATATGGACCCTGTTATGCATTAGTGTGACAAGCACCAAAAAATTAAAAATTGAGTTAAGCACGGGATATTGTTTCAAATGCTATAATTAATAGTATTTTTTATTAAATATGTCCTAAAAATAAGAGAAAGTAAAATTTATATTTAATGTTACTTGCACAATTGACAAAAAAAATTATATATAATCCAATGAAAACAAAAAACTAATGTTGATTTTCTCAAATCTTGGTAGCTGGCGCTTGACACACTAATGAGTAACAGGGTCCATACCAAGGGCGGATACAAGGGGAGGGGGGTAAAGGGGCTAACTACCCCCCGAGATTCGAAAAAAATATCATTTTTTCGCAAAAAAATTTATTTTTAATGTAAAATTTTTAAAATTAATACTTAAAAATTTGATGTGTATTTATATTCTGGCAAACAAGTACAGAATGCGCTTTTAAATTACCGAAATTAAAAAAAAAGTGTGCTGTGCGACGAGTCACACCAGATTAGCCCCCCCCCCCCGAGAAACACCTCTGGAATCGCCCTTGGTCCATACATCCTCCAAATTAAAATAAATAATTTAATGCAACTTTTATTCCTGATGCTTGGTGATGATTGCAAATTTTACAATGATTTCTTAAACGTGGCCAAAATCCAAATCAACATTTATTTCCAATTTGGTAATAATGGTCCTTTTATCCAAAGAGGATTTCCATTTATCAAGTCAGCAAATACCAAATATGCGGAAAGGAAAAAAATCTCATTAATTTAAAGTTAAGCACACTATACAATTACTTGAGGGAAAATGGAGAATAATAAGACATTTTGGGACAATATTTTTCTTCAAGAATAAATTGACAAAATTGGCCCTTTTAGAAACCTTATGAATGGAACTTGTAATCTTTGAGATAAAAAAAGGCTCCTCTTTGAGACCCGCTTCTTTTTCTCTTCTATTTAATGCAGTTGGAAAAGAAAATTAGTTAATGTTGCTGGCTTTATTTAATTTTATTTTTTTTATGCTCTGGGGGAAAAAAATAACAACTTGAAAAGATATTAAATTGGATTTGAACTTTCATCTATTTCTTTCTGATTTTTAATCGAACAGATGATCCGATTAGTTTTCTAATATTCTCTCAATTTCATTTTACCTTTGAATATATTTATTAATGAATTAATTCTCTTTACTTTGACTGGGGCTCATAATTTATTTCTGGGCTTATTGATTCTCTATTAAAACATTTCAAATTTATTAAACTGTTCCCTAATGCACGATTAAATAAATGTTTTATAATTTCGGCTATCGTAATTTTAACTGAAATAAATCAAATAAAGAGGAAACATTCTTAAATTAGAGGAATTCGTTTAATAATACATTCTTAAAATAATATTAAAAAATAGAGTAGCTATAAGGTCAGTAGAGAGTTGAAAAAAAGTCTCTTATTTTTGGTAAAAAGCCCCCTCAAAGTCTATTCTTTTTTAGCCAAATAGTCAGTAAAATATCTGTTTTAGGCAAAAAGTCCGCTGTCAATTTTAACAATTAATAATATGAGAAAATAAAATAAATTCTGGGAATTGTCTCTATTCTATTATATTAACCCATATCAAGCCAACACAAAAATTTTCAAAAACTACAAATTTTTTTTCATAATTGTGTTTATTATTACCTATTTAATTAGGGAAAAATAAAAAAAATTTTTTGATCAGTAAATATTGAGAAAATAGGTGGTTCGAAAACGCACCAATGGCTTGATCCATTAGAAAAAATTTTTGGTTTTTTTATTTTTAAATTTTTTTATTATTTTTTCACATAATATATTTACATAGGTTCTTATTAGATTTTTACATAACCTTTGATAAAAATTTTTCAACAATATATATGTATTATTCAATTTTTTTCACTGGTGCGAAAACGCACCATTGGCATAATATGGGATATAATTTTTTTTTACTTTATTATTTTTTATGAAATTTTCCGAAACAATTTATATGAATCGGTACTTTGCATTTTGTATATTCATATACAGTGTGTTTATAACACACTTTACATCTCTTTCGGGCTTTCTGCTCGTTTGCAATAACCCAAAGTTCATTTTCAAATTAATTGAACTTGTACTAGGTTGATGGAATGCACTTTATATAGCTTCCAACATTTTACCATGGTGCTATCTAAGGTATTTAAAAATAAATGCCACCACTATTTTTTACCTAATATCCCCATGGGCGTAACTAGCAAATTTGGCTGGGGGGCTATGGGACCAGAAATCCTCGCTGGGGGGGGGCATGGGACCACCCATTCTCCGGGGAACCCGGAAGGCCCCATATTGACTCAATTTCTGTTGGGTCGGGGAGCTTTCTGCCCCCCCGGAGGACCACCCTAGTTACGCCAGTGAATATCCTTCATCGGTAATTCTCAACCCCATTATCATGTAAATCCACCCTTTCCATTCCTAAATTATATTTTGAAATAACATTAGGTTTTTTTTTTTTTTTTTTTTTTTTTTTTTTTTTTTTTATCTCTTTCTATTTAAATTTTTCCTTTTTCAATTTAATTTTTTTTAAATCAAATGAAATAAAAAAAAATTTTTTTTTTTGGATGTGGGGTAGGGACGGAGGGCGGCTCGGGGGAATAACATTAGGTTGAGATATATTTCCTTCTGATTTCGATGTCCCAACATATAATATCTCTTTACAGTATTTAAGGGGCTCATTATTGTAGCCATTACCACATACAGTTACAACAGTATTGTCATTCAATCGGACTAATGTAATAACCCATATATAAACAATAACCATAGGTAGTAGGGATCAGGGGGACGGGATGATGCATGTAACAAAAATTTATTTCGAATTGCCAATCAATTGGAATAAATAGGGACGGGGTCTAAATAGCCTAAATATGCCGAAAAGGCCTTTGAAATAAAAAAAATTAAAAAAAAAACAATGAAAAAACATTCAGATAATATAAGGAAAAAGTTGAGGGTTTTACCACTGGTGCGAAAACGCACCACTCTAATTTGTCATTGAATATCGTCTATAGTAATGAAAAAAAATTATGTATCGTTTAGCTAAGTAAAGTAATCTTATTGGTAATCTAATTTATGAAGAATGAAAATGAAAAATATTTTTGAAGTTTGGTGTTTTTTGACCCTTCGAATTTAAATAATTAATGTAAAGACTGTAAAATTCATCATTTTCTCTCATTAGCAGGCAAGAATATATCATAAATAATCTATAAAAAATAATTAACCAAAACATTTAGATACTTATTGAGAAAAAAATTTTTTTATGTACTGGTTCGAAAACGCACCAGTGGCTGATATGGGTTAATAAATAAAAGCGTTTTGAAAAAAACAAACCTTCAGAGTTGAAACCTCCCTGTTTACAACTTGTATGCTGTGCAAGCAGTCACTCCAGATTTTTATAATCCACAAGTTTTTTTTATTATACCAACTTCAGCAACCCCACTTACGGAGAATCCACAAGTTTTTTTGTTTTTCATTTATTTTATGACCCCTGGCCTAGAATTGAGGTCAATAGCTCAGTTACATATAATACAAAAGTAAAAAAAATATTTTTTGGTGGGAACGATGCTCTCGTTGACATGATCGAAGGGTTGCGGGGGAAAATCGCCCCCATGAATGATAGAATAGAATAATTTTGTAAAGGGGTTTATTTTCCTAAAGTTAATAATTAAAAGAGTATTTTTATTTTTCAGGACTGAACTTGACCTACCTTTGTTTTTTTACTTTCTCTTAGCCTATATATGAAATATAGAGAGAGAGAAAGTATTGCGATCATGTCAAAAATTCGATGTCCAGATTTTGATGGATATACATGTTTTGAGGTCCCCTGAGTCCAAAAATTGGGTCCCGCAAATTGGTCTGTGTGTGTGTGTGTGTGTGTGTGTGTGTGTGTGTGTGTGGGGGGGGGGGGGGGGGGGGTGGACAGATTTTTTTACTTTAGTTTAATATAAAGATGTCATTGGAACTGAGCTTATAAACAAAATTTTAGAGCGCTGGATGGAGAAAAGTTTGAAAAATTAATTGGATGATTTGCCCCTGACCCGTAGCTGAGAGAGAAGACATTAGCTTCTCATGGCTGATGTCCCGGGTTCGTTCGCTTCCCGTCCCAAGCGAGAAAAATTTATTTCATTTGAATTGGCTACAAATCATTTGAAATAAATAGGGATGGGGTCTAATTCGCCTTAGATGCCCAAAAAGACCTTAAAAAAAAAAATTGGATGATTTTGTCAAGGACATAAATCGAGTTAAAAGTGTTTAAAACAATACTTCCTATTAATACTTTTTCAGATGGCCTAACTAGCTTTCTTCTACATAACCACGAAGCATCCATTTCACACTTATACGACGTATATATATCTTTTGTTTTCAAACATTATCTTAAATTATTCTTCATTGCCTCCTCGGTAAGGCATTTATCATTTTTAAAGTTGTTTACTTGTAATATTGTTTACATTAAACAAATGATACACATTAGTATTATTGTCAATCTAACTATCTATATTTATATCTCGTGATATATTGATCTCTTTCAAGATCTTGCGTGATAAATAATATCCATTGAAATTTGCTTGTATAAAAAACATGAATAAAAAATAAATTTAATATTTGAATTATGACGGTTAAGTCTTATATAAACATTACAAAGAAGAAACGAGATGATATTGTACCTGTATAATGAGATTTGGCTGTTTATACACACACATGGTGGTCGTGGCTAGAGATCTCGGGATCATTTCTCCGGATCAAAGAAGTCCACCACATTTGATCCACCAGTAAAAATAAATTCATAAGAATAACTGTTGAATAATTTCTTCCGTTCAAAAATTTGTTTAGGGGAAACCGATGAACTTTGACCCTCTGGCGGGCCAGGCAAACGTTGTCCATTGTCCAATAGATCTAAAATTTTGCTGGTAATTTTTCCTTAAATAAAGGAACAAAATGAGAGGTACATGTTTTGAGATTTTGGATTTTTATTTTTTGCAATCTATAAACTTGGACCATATATATATATATATATACATGTATATATATGTTCTGGAAAGTTTCCGCGACCGGATGTATGCAAAGATAAGTTTTCTCGGGTTAAGTCGACTTAACTTAACTTATATATATATATATACCGGTAGATATATATAATACAATAATCAAAACCCTGACATCTAATTAACATTTTTTTCCCTTTCAATACAATGTTCCACATTTTATTAAGCCTATATCCACTTCTTTGTTGATATTATTTGGATGATTATTAATTTCTGGATGTTTCAATCTGATGGCTCTCTCATGTTCGGACATTCTTGTTGAGATCTTTTTACTTGTTTCACCAATTTATACTTTATTACATTCATAAGTTATTTTACCTTATAAACTCCATTATTTTCAATTTTTATTTTATCTTTTATGTTTGAAGTGATCGAGGACAAATGTTCTGATGTTGTGTTTCCTCAAATTTGAAGCTGTTTTTTCTGTTGTTCCTTTTAGGTATCGTAATGTTACCTGTGATATATATGTTGGTTTTTCTTTTTCTTTATCTTTATCGTCTACTTTCTTTTTTGTCTGTCCGTATTTTTTAATTTCATATTCTGAAAAGCCATTGTTCATGAACGCTAGCTTCTCAACACCATCCATCACAAAAATATGGAGTCAACAGAACATTACATAAAAGAAAAGAAGAAATATGTTCTGATGAACTCAAAAAAAAAAAAAAAAAAAAAAAGAGACTGAAGGTATCGTTCATGAACAATGGCTTTTCAGAATATGAAATTAAAAAATACGGACAGACAAAAAAGAAAGTAGACGATAAAGATAAAGAAAAAGAAAAACCAACATATACCGGTATATAACAGGTTACATTACCATACGTAAAAGAAACAACAGAAAAAAAAGCTTCAAATTTGAGGAAATATGATGGTTCCCTTGAGTCGGAGCAAGTGCACAGTTCTTGATGCAGAATAAGCAGTCGAATGTTGTACAGTATTTATAATTTTAATAAATATTTAATATAAAAATGTGGTCTATGATTAAAAATTCCTCTAATAATAATATTTCAAACCACAAAAAGCTGAAGTGGGCGGGGCATAGCTCCACTTTTCAAAGTTGAATATTTAGGATAAAAATCAATTAAAAAATACGGGTCCCTTAAAATTGTCAGAACTTTCAAAATCTACAATAAAAAAAATTAATGATACGACCCCATTAATTTAAAACTTCTCGTCTTTGCGACTTAAAATTTTTGTCTCTAAAATCAAAGAAATTTTACTTGCTCGAAGGTATAGTTTGGACCCTACCAACCGCAAATTCCCTCTGCAGCGGGAGGCTTTGACGTTCACCTCATTAAGCAACTCAATTGAGTACTAACTTAATTTATAAGACATCCTATAAATAACACAAGCTGAGAAATTTATTACTGGTTCCGCCATGTTACCAAGGTATTCCAATACCAATTTTCGATTTTTTTAACCATTTTGTGCGCGTTTTTCCTATTGGAAAATAAATCACGTAGCTAAAGAGCATATCATAATCTTTATTCAATTAGCGTATTAATTTTACGAAAATGAAATAATACATTTAATATATAATCTTTAATGACATTTTGAGGACTATGAATTTCATATTTAATTACGTACAATTCATGGTATAAATTACAATCGCGTGGGATTTCTCTCTGAATTATTATTTTTTATTAAAACCATTTTTTTTAATAATTCAATTTGAATCGAAATAATAGTATGGATCAGCATTTCAGCATTGCCGACCCTGTACCGAGTCCGAAAGACAAAATGCCGGGTCGTGAAGAAACAAATTATTATCAATTATAATAATTTTTGTGTTTGTTTGCTCTTTACGCGTTGCTAAACTACAGGACGGATTTTCATGGAGTTTTTTTTAATTGATAAAGAATTTTCCTGGGGTGGCTTAGGCTATCATTAATTCAGATTAGGGGTAGGAAATCCTCCTTTCATAAAAAAGAAATCTATTTTTATGTACACACATGTATATTTCCTAAATTGGAAATTTGTGTGATCTCTCTAAATTTTATTTGGTTTGAATGAATTCCTCGATTTCAACTTGACTAGTCAAAGATATATTTAATAATATTTTGTGTTGGTCAAACGTACCATGGTCCATGACCATGCTGGGTCCCATGGTCCATGACCTTGCTGGTACATACTATTTTTTATTAAGTTAAAATAGCGTGGATGCTCCGGATAGGTCGGAGATCCTGGGTTCGATACCCGGAGTTCATGGGACGTTAGGCCCACCAACAAATAAATATATAAAATATTGTTAAAAAAACATGTTTGTTTAAAAACATTTTTTTAACCTATTAAAAATTAGTATGTATTACTTCTGGTAGTGGGTAGTCAGGATTTTAGTTTGGTGAGAGAGGGGTTTGGGGGGGGGGGTGAGTGACTCAAAAGTCTGAGCTATGCGAAGGGCTTCCCACAGCATACACAGATATTTGGGACACTATATCATATGGGACACGATAATCTAAAAAATTTCTCTTGTGAATATAAGTAAGAGTTCAAATGAAAATTATAAAAACGCGATCAATAGGGGGTGGGAGGCTCAAGCCTCATTAGGCTTCTGGCCTTCCCCTATGATGGCAAGTATCAAATATTCAAAATTAATTCCACTTTGATAAATGTTTTTCAGAGACATCATTATGTTCACTTTCTACAAATAAAATTTTATTTTTCCTTCTTTTGTTAATTAATAAACATAGACCTATAAATTCACAAAATATAAAAAAATGTATTTTTTTTTATAGGGCTATAATATAGGTATATAAAATGAAAGGGGATAAATAATTAGAGTGGAGAGCATACTTCATATTGTCAAGAAATAAATGTAATGATGCTATAAAACTGTATTTGTTATTGAAAAGATAGTATAAAGTAATGAATAGAGCAAATGCTTCTCCTTAATCATAGCCTAAGTATAACACACAAGCAATCGCCTCCTGGTGAACAATATTTGTGCGAATTGGTATTATAATAAGGCTATATGGCCTTCTGGCCAGTCTTACCACTCCCTGCACAAAATGTCTAACAGAGGGAGAAAAGTTTTTATGAAAATACAGTATATTTTTATCATTAGGACATTCAGGGCGCCTTGGTTATTTACAAAATAATCATTCATACGGCTAAATATCAAGGGGGCCTATCTTAATTATTTTACATACTTTATCAGTAGGCAACCAGCGGCGCCAATCAAAAACGAATAATAATTATCCGTGGTCAAATTGCTGGGTAAAGTTACTTAGCCTTGACTTTCTAATTTTTCATTTGCCCCCCCCCCCTCTCATAAACCATTTTCCTAAGGCAATAAATAACCTATCGATAATCCTCAAATATATCTCGTCAACTGTTAAATCAAAAATTTTCACCGTATTCTACTCTTTTTCTAGAGGTATAATAATATTTTTTTTTTTTACTTTAATTAAATGCATTCAATAAACATAGATAAATAATTCATTTAAATTAATATGTGGCAATGATAATTAATAATAAATATTTATTATTATAAATTATTCATTCAACTGATTTGAGTATAAAATTATTCCACCTCTTTAATGAATAACAATTCTGTTATGGTAAATAAAAATACCTGCGTACCTCAAAAGCAACATTTTATAAGCGATCCGTGACAAGAAATTTTTGAGTATTTAATAAAATCTCATTAAAGTAAGTAATTTATTATATATCAATATTTATGGTTTAATAAGTATATAGGCGAGGAATTTTCTTAATTTTTTTTTTTCAAGATATATAGTTATAGCATTTAATACTTGACTAATATTTATATTCTAGAGGCATCACATTTGGGAAATGGGAGCCTGAGCCGAGTAAAGGGCTCTCTTTCGCCCTTAATTTAATTATCCTCATACATTTTAATATTCGATTAACTTGATATGATTAAACACTTAGGTTTAGATCCCTCTCCCGTTTCTTAATAGATCGTGGAGTGCATAAAATCATTCGTTTATACGTTCTTGTAAGTATACAATCCAAATGGCACAATTCTAAAATGTGGGACGGCTCTAGAGCAGTCAATTAAAAAAAAACACCGTGTAGTATAGCTTTCATATTTTTCACTGAGTAGGCCATCTTAAAAAAAATATTTATTAATTAGTCAATTAAAGGTGAGGTAAGGTACCTTAGGTCATTTTATTTATGGCTTTTTTTAATTTCTTCCATAAATCAATAAAGCATTAAAAGCTTAAACATTTTATTATTGGCGCCCACAAGGACAAACGGTTGTCTATCTTACAGGCGTATTCTGACATTTATCTTTCTTTCCTATTGAATCACTAGCAGCATTCATGGATTTATTCAGGGCCGCTTAAAGAGGGTATCAGGAGGTGAGACAACCCTTTTTCTTAAATTTCTAATGACAAAAAAATCCATAAAAACAATAAATGTTTTAAAAAATATAAAATTATTCATATTTAAAATTTAAACTTTTTTTGTGGGGGGAGGGGGTTATATTCAGATCCGGGACTCGATGAGGCTCTCGACGGCCCTTGTTTTTTTTTTTTTTTTATAATTTTCAATGATTTGACAACCTACTTAATTTTACTTTCTCTTACCCTATACTATATATGAAATATATGGAGAAAGTATTGCGATCATGTCAAAAATTCGTTGTTGAGATTTTGATGGATATACATGTTTTGAGGTCCCCTGAGTCCAAAAAAGTGGGTCCCGCAAATTGGTCTGTGTGTGTGTGTAACGATTTTTAGCATGAAGGAATTGAGCTACCGGAACGAAATTTATATTTAAGTTAGGTACCCTCCCGAACACTCAAAATAAGCTTTTGAACAAAAAAAGTACTAGTACTTTGCTGATGTACTTTTTCAGCTTTTTCGATTTTCTCAAAATTCGCTCCAAGGATTTTGTTTAAAATTCATAAATCAATTATTTTTTACATGCTCTTTAAAATGTATAATCTCATTTTTTCATAAAAGTGTTTTGAAGTACACTTTACTCTTGTACTTCATAGGAGGGGGGGGGGGGGGGGGGGGGGGGGGGGGGGGGGGGGGGGGGGGGGGGGGGGGGTGGAAGGGGGGGGGGGGGGGGGGGGGGGTGGGGGGGGGGGGGGGGGGGGGGGGGGGGGGGGGGGGGGGGTGGGGGTGGGGTTTTTCTCGTGGGGAGAAAAATAAGGGCTACGATGTAGAAATTTTATATTTAAGTAAGGTACCCTCCCGGACACTCAAAATAAGCCTTTGAATAAAATCATCCAAAAAGTACTAGTACTTTACTGGTGTACATTTTTTTCAATTTTTCTCAAAATTCGCTCCACCAAAATTGTTTAAAATTCTAAAATCAAATATTTTTTACATCCTCTTTAAAATATATATTTTCATTTTGCCCTTAAAGTGTTTTGAAGCACACTTTACTCTTGTACTTCATAGGAAAGTTAAAAGAAATGGTTGTCATCGTAACAGAATATAAATCTTTTTCTTTTTATATTAAAATTTATATAGGCCTTGGCCTACTGGTAAATTAACTATTTTTTATATGCCCTTTAAAAAGTACATCAGTAAAATTTTAAGTGAAAATTGTTTGAAGTACACTTTACTGATGAATTTCAGATTTTTCAAATTCATATCCCAGCTCTTCCTTCCATAGAGCCAATTTTAAATCCCTATGGGGATTCGCATGTTAATTTCTATCCAAAAAGGGTCTCCTTTGGAACTTTTTACACATTTAAAAAAAATTTTTCCAATTCTTATGAAATTTTGTATTTATTTAGGATTTTCTATTGTATATAAAATATCAAAATATGAGATTAAAATTTTGAAAAATAACCATAGTTTATTTGAAGCAGTCAACATTTAAAATGCAAGTTTGAAACTAAAGGGAAACTAAATATATCTCGACACAAAAAATCTGGTGTGAACAGCACGGTAACACCCGATTTTTTATTTATAAACTAGTTTTCTGTTTATAAATGTGTTGAGGCTAGTCGTGTCGGCAGCCACCTTTTTATTTCCCCATCATTTCACAGACTTTGTTTTTACAATCAATCAAAAAGCAATTGAATTGAAAATTATTTATATTATTAATTCCTACTGATTTTATTGTAACATGATAAATTTTATAGTATGTAATAAAAGGTCTCTCTTTTAATGGCACTTTTTCCGTCTTCTTTGGGACAAATAAATGCTTAGACTGTACCAAATTTCGGTCTAAATCAAGTGAAGTGCATTAAATATAAGAAGGAAATTTTCAAATTACTATTATATAGCTCAACTACTTAAAGAAGAACACTTTGGGTAGTGAAACGAATTTCACAAGTAGATTTTAAATATTTTTCAAAAGAACTTGCGCCGGGTAGCGATAAAGAAATCCCTTCATTGACCTTCCAATTTTAGTAATGAATAAAATTTTCAGTGTTTTTGAATGGATATTTTTTTTTACTCTCAGAAGCCAATTGCAGTATTTTCCAAAAGTACTTGAAGCAACGATTATTTAAAAATCTTTTCAAGTACCCGGTAATAGGCCTACTAAATTTTGATGTTTTTGAAAACTAGTAGGGTCTACTTAAATTCCATATTCGGGTAAGCACGTCCTTTGTCACTGTTATAGCTGTACGGGGATCCAGTTCTTCAACTCTTCTAGATTCGCCTTTATGCCTTTATGCATAAACGTTGTCTTTAATGAAACCCCACAGAAAGAAGACACATGGGGTCAAATCTGGTGACGGTGGAGGTGAGGGGATGCCATGGCGATATAACATTTGGAGCTGACCTCCACGGTCACCGGATTTAATGCTTTGAGACTTCTTCCTGTGAGGTTTCATTAAGGACAACAATTTGGAACTTCAGAACCTAGAAGAGTTGAAGAACTGAATCCGTAGGCCTATTACCGGGTCATAGCCTGTCATAGCATCAGTGACGAACGACTTGCTTACCCGAGTATGGAAGGAATTCGAGTTTTGTTGTAATATTGTTTATGTCTCTGATGGAAGACTATTGAACATGAGTAATCTAATGTTAAGAGATTCGTAAATATGTGTACCAAGTTTCATAGCTGTAAGTGTGGGGGGGGGTGGAAGGGGAAAAAAAAAAAAAAAAAAAACTTACAGTTTGATAAATAAATTTATATGCGTTCGATTACGTAGGCTTATATTCTTTTTTGAAACACCCTTTATATCTCCATTTTCGTATTTCTCATTATGAAACTCTAAAAATTTCCTAAACATTTAGTTCCAAATTGTTTCCCTCATCAACAATAATTAATCAATTAATTTAATATGCCATAAAAAATAATCAACAGAATAATGATTCACTACACCTGATGGGGTACTAAACAATATACAGAAAAGCTTTGGAACTAATTTTAGTTGAACTTCATTTTTGTTCAAAATACTTTTTTATTAATCTAATAAATCTCATACTTACTAAAATTGAATTGAAAAACAAAATAAAAATTAACACCACCAAAAATATATCATATCGGTCACCACTTCTGAGCCTTCACATCATAGGCCGATCACGAGAATTTTTCAAGATAAAATTCAGTCACTTATTCTTATACTGCGTTCTTCACTTCAATAATATGTAAAAACAAACAATGCATATTACGATTTTTATTAAAATATATACAAAGTAATCAGTAAATCAATTTCCTAACCTTTTTCCTATTGCGAAGTTTCTCTTTTCTAGTGAACGAAAATACACGTTGGTTTTTTTTCTATAATTTTCAAAGCTTTTAATTATTGTATGCGTATACATTGTATAGATTTAACCACATGCTCACCTCTCTCACTTGAATATATTATTATAAAAATAAAACTTATCAGATTTTAATGAACTTTTTTTAACAAAATAATTTTTTTCTTAAATATAATCACGTTTATGATGGCCAGCCAGATTAGTTAATTTCATAAGAAAGTCGGTTCATTTTTAGATTATAACGTGTTTTGTTATTTAAGCAAACCTCAGGCCTTTGCATTATGTTACAACTATGATATGAATGTGCCAGGCTCCAAGTACTTGCCTCTCTGGAATGCATCCGACCCTTAAGCCAATCAATTATGCAATCGATTATTAATCGTATCTCTAGGGTCAAAGGGCGTTTAAGAGAGGCAAACCTCCACCACCCCCACTCCTCCAAGAATACCTCAACCCTTTGACTACAATAGTTTAAATTACCCCATTGCAATTCCAGTAATAGCAAGTAAGCGAATCACAACTCGGCCTCATGTTTTGCTCATTGGGGTGCACTGACTTATATAACAAACAAAGGCGTAGCTAAGGACAGGGGATGAGGGAGTCGCCATTGTAGGGTTTAATATAAAAGTTTATCTACATGTATTTAAATATTCTAGAATTAAAAAGTTAAAATTATTTTATAACATTATATTTTCTCTTGAAAATAATAATAATATAAATAAATAGGTAACAAAAATTTGTCGTTCTTCTTAATCAGAGTTAATCCTACCCGCCGAGAGCCTTGACCGACCCCGGGGCTGTTTATTAACCTCCCCCTCCCCTCGCAAAAAAAGTTTAGAATTTTAAATCAGAATAAATGCAAATATTTTTTTTTTCATTAGCTAATTTAGAGATATAGAGTTGTTCCCGAATGGTCTACGCGCCCTCTCGATCAATTTCAAGTCAATAATTACTCTTTTTTAATTTTTTTTATTTGAAATTTAGGATTTAAACTTAAAGAGTTCGCTCTCAAGGTTTTCTCCCTCACTTCAGCCCAGTAGATTAGCTCTGCTTAAGGGAAGTACTGGAAAGTTTTTCATATAGGCCTATAGCTCTATATTTATTTTAAGAAACACACTATTTATTACTTTCTCGTAAAATAGAGATAATATTGAATAATATTGTAATCGTCAAAAAATTTAACCTTGAGATTTTGATGATTCCCGACTCTCGTTTTAAATCTCCCTGAGTCCAAAAAATCATCTTTGGAATTATATCTCTATGTGGTCACGATTATTTAAAAACACAAGCAGCCACAGAAATTGTAGATGATATAGATTTACAATTTTAGTGTAAGATAATCATACAATTATAGAGGGGGGGGTGATTTCCAAATTTTTTTATTTGTTAATTAAGTTACATAAAAAAATCAATAAAATTTCAGAGTTTTTCTATCTATTACCGAGGAGACAAGTGGCTAAGACAGATAAGCTGCGGATTACCGATCTGAACACACCTCGGGTCGAGTTGGAGCAAATAATTGAACATTCCCGAAGTCTCCACTTAGGGTAGGAAAGTGAGAAAAAATTTCACCTCACAGGTTGTACATCTTGAGGTTGCCTCAAATGGGGATGACTCCCGGAAATAGCCAATCAAAAAAATTTTATATTCCATTGAACATATTTCAAAACCCTCCTAAGAAAAACACTAACTGGTCGAAAAAAATGGACTTCTTGTTCTTTTACAAGTATAAAGAAAGATATGATATTCTAAAAATATTTTTTTTTAATAATATATAATAAAGTCAGGGCCCGTGACCCGATACTCAGAGAGGATACATGAGCTTCTCGTGGACAGGGTTCGCTTTTTAATTCAATTGAAGTCCATTTTTTTCGACCATTGAGTGTACTTGTCTTTTTTCTTTGGTGACGTTTTTGTTAATAATTTCGTTAATAATTAACAGATTTTTACGAATGAATGATTTTTACAAAGCCAAAGAACTATAGAATATCGTACATATATGTTTTTTTCATTCAGGGATATCTAAAATTGTATTAGGGGTGACCAAAGCAAAAAAAATCTTAAAAATTTCGATTTTTCTAAACTTTAAGCCGTTTGCGGCACGTCTAAATGGCCTCCGATTTGGCTGAAATTTAAAACATAAATGTATTATAACTATCTGCATATTTTTACGGGGTGCCCCGTTAAAAATAATTTGAACATTCTAAATAAAAGCCGTTTTAGAGCACATTTTCTAATAAAATCTAGTTTTCTCTATATCTCTAAAACTGTGCCTGATGGAAAAATTCTAACTACCTGATCTAACTAACTAACTATCTGAATTCAGAATGAAAAAATGCACTAGATTCACTAATCAGATTTCTTGTGAAGAAAACCTTGTCGACTAGTGTTATTATTTGCAAAAGGCATTGTAACCAAATATATCATACACCCTAGTACTTGTAGATGTAATTTTTCTCCCAGTAGCTTAATATATTAATAATAAAAAACAGAATTTTTTATTATTGATATAACTACGACCTAAAATTTCCACCTCTGAAAATTTTACGCCTGCGTGACCAGTTACATTGCACGCCCGTCAGATTCGGTTCTGATTTATGAGTAAGAAAATTCTCTTCTACTGTTATTTTTAATGGAATTTTTAATGTGCTTTTGAAAATAGAAAAAATAGTTTTCAAATAAATAATTTAATATCAATTTTCGATGTGTAGTAAGTTGATTTCAAGTCACTTTTTTATTGTTAAATTATCATAAAAAGGTAAAATCCAATGAAACCTTTAGAAATAAAAATGTCTGAGCTTTTTTTTATTTGCTTAAACAGACATCACAAAGCAAAAAGGTAAAAAGCAGCAAAGGGAAAAAAAGGAAGCTATTGGGGTCAGGGTTTTTTAAAGAATTTACTCTCACTCTCTCAACTAAAGTGAGTAATTTAATACGGTCCGACCGAAACAAGATTTTCAGCCGAAACCGAAACCGAATATTCGGCCTCAATCTTGGTTTCGGCCGAAACCGTAACCGAAATCTCCTATAAAAAATTAATATTTTACCTTTTTTTTTTTTTTGAAATTTTTTTCCCCTCCCGTTACCTTTTTTTTAGGGAGACTAATTTTTTTCCGCACCTTTTCCGCTTTTGCAAATCATTTGGCCTTTTTTTGCATGCAAGCCTCATCCCATCTTTTCAGACTCAAGTTTCGGCTACTTTTTAGCCGAAACCGAAACTACAGCCGAAACCAGGATTTTTGGCTTAAACTGGCTGAAACCGAATATTAGGTCGGTTCCTAATAATTAGTTTGAGTTCTGGAAGGTAGGCAACCTAAATGATCTAATAGATTTTTCGTTTAAGGACCGGTTGCTTGACATCTAATCAGTTAGCTATCCCTCGGACAAGCTAGTTGACTATGACTTTCAAGTATTTTCACACCTAGTTAAGCTCATCGTATGATTAAATAAGAGGCCAGGTCGAGGATATTTAGCAAAGGGTAGAAGGCTTAACAAAGGGGTGAAATTAGAAATACAAGCCTGACACTAGCAATTATCTAATATTTTTATGTTTACACAATTAAATTATAAAACCTAAAATTCTAATTAGTATTAAACCAGAATAACACTTGCTTTTCACAAAAATAAAAACAACTCGTTTCTTTTTGCTATCGAGAAATACTGGAGCTAAATTTGACACTTGTTGTTCATTAACGCTTTGCCAAATTCTGCATTCAAACATGCGAAATGCATTTCATTATACAGGAAATAGAGAGAGAGAGAGAGAGAAAGGGGGAGGGGAGAGAAAAAAAACTCGAAATAGTCAAACCTTGTTAGCAACCAAGTGAAAAAGAAAAATTCAATCGTTAAACATAGAAAAATTTGTACGATACAATTTCAAATAATTTTGTCAATACAATTTTAATCTAGTAGAAAACTCGGCTTGAATGATTTCCATTGAAGCCAATTAGGCAGCTTTTACGTTCTATATTAACGCTAAAATGAGAGGAATGTATAATTTAATTATTTGAAAATAACTTTTCAGTATTTGTAAACTTTTAAACTTCATCCCTTTTATTATAATTACATTACGCATATAATCGACCGATAAATGCTTTGTGATCCTTTTGAATGGCTTTTATGTAGGGAGCAGTTCTATACCGGATAAAATACACCAATCTGGTTTTTTATGAATAGATTTAGAAGTTATTTTATAACAAAAAGTTTAAATATATTCCCAGACCAAAATTTACTGGTACTGATGAATGCTTTATCATTAATAAAATAACATATTTGTAGTGACTAGTGCAAATTATATTTTTATTCACTTTATGTCTCGGTTTTGGCTTCACTTTACAATATAAACAAAAAAATAAAAAAACGTTTTAACATATAATAGTAAAATTAAAATAACTACCTACTATAGTTGGTTGGAAAGGCGATAATCTCAGCTTAAAAGAGAGAATGTAATAATCTCATTTAGTTTTTGAAAAATATGGAAAATTTTATAGTTTAAATATTCAAAATTGGAATTGCTGTAGGAGCAAAGATATTAAACCCAACGAATTGACACCAAATTATTTATTTATTATCATGGAGATTGAAATGGACAAAATTAAATTTAAATAATAAATAAGAAGCTACACATATAATATTTAAGATATTATATACATCGCGTAAGTTAGCCGCGAAAGAAATTTATATAATTCCAATATTTATTAATTCAAATATCCGAAAAAGGTAAGGGTGTGCCACCGAGAGTTGAACCACGAATCCATCAATTTGTACTCGGTGTGCCCTTACCACTAGACCACAGCACGGCATTCGGGTATATGAACTCACTCAGAAAGCAATTTTAGTTGGTCTTTAGTTTAGTTTTCCTGGACCAGGCGCAATCTAGATAGAATATTTGAGAAGATCTCAAATTTAATCTCGATTGCGCCTGGTCGACGGAGAAATTTGTGGCGCCGAATTTGGGTCCATTTCTCCTGATGACTAAAATTGCTTTCTGAGTGAGTTCATATACCCGAATGCCGTGCTGTGGTCTAGTGGTAAGGGCACACCGAGTACAAATTGATGGATTCGTGGTTCAACCCCCGGTGGCACACCCCCCACCCCTTTCGGGTATTTGAATCAATAAATATTGGAATTATATAAAATAAAATTGTTTCGGAAAATTGCTCAGGGGTCCACATCTTGTGGGTACGTGGATGGCGACCACAAGCTGCCCGAGCTGGGACTGGCAGTCCTATTTTTTGTATGTCAGTTCCTTCCTTCTGTATTTTCAACAGGCATCAGACCGTGCGACGGGCCGCCCTGTTCTATTTCTTCCGGTCGCAAAAAAATCCCATTCCACCGACCCATTTACCGCCGACCCTGCACCGGGGGAATAATAACGGCAAAGAAAGAAGAAGAAAATTGTTTCGGAAAAATTTAGATCGTGATGAGGAGTGGCCAACTCAAATGATCTTGCGGACCACTTTGAAAATGAATATTGACTCCGCGGGCCGCAAAAATGTTCAAGGCGGGCCGCGGGCTGGCCACCCCTGGCTTAGGAAGTTCAATTTGTCTCGTAAAATGCAAACTCTCAAAACGAGACTGAAAATCGGACATTGTTTTTTTACGCATAGGCACAAAGAAGATCCCCCGTGGTGGCAGAGCTGCAACGTGGATACGGTCCCTCGTGCTTTGATGGGCAGGCTCTATCGCCGGACTAGGATTGATTGTAATTTAAGTACCATTGATATCGAAGATATACTGACTAATGAAGAGTATTTTGAGTCTGAAAAATTTGCGGCAAGCTGGACTCAAACCTGAGTTGCGTTCAAACTTCAGATTCGTAATTCGCAGAATATCCGACAGCATACGAGTATACCTATTTATGTCTTTATTAATTAGGCCTGTTATATTTGTTTGTTTCCCATTTCCTGGGATTTTTACATTTATAGAGCATTAGCTCAAGTTGTTGTGGCTCGTTTCGTATGGCCCTTGCTCTCGAGGCGCCCTTTACCATAATAATAATACTAATAATAATTTTTCGTTTTGTATTCTCCGAAGAATTAATTAATATTTTATTTTATTTTTCTCATTATATTTTCCTCTTTAGGAATACATTTATCTTTTATCTTCCATTTCCTGTTTCTTCTTCCTTTGGCTTCTCCCTTCCTCATTTTTTTTTTCTTTCTTAATGTCATCCCTTCAAACGAAAAAAAAATCCTGGCTTCAGTCATGCAATTTCTTTCTAATATTTTTTCTCGTTGATTCTGATATAGCCTAATATTTTTATTTATATATAGGATATTACACACAAAATGATAATTTTTATGTGTTTTTTTAACTCCATAAAAATAATAAGTTATAAATTAAACAGATAACTTTAAAGATGGCTTTTTCATGTTTTACAAAGAATAAGCTTATTTGTTTCTACAAAATTTCTTTAAATATTAATATATTTCAAATTATTTAGGCTTCACAAAGGGATATTTTGGTTCATATTTATAATTGGAAATTTTGAACCCTTAAATTAAAGTACTTCCTGGAAGTAGCAAATTTCCACAGGCTATACAGGTAGACCCCCTCCCCTTGGCTTGAAGTAGCCTCTCATGACAGGCTCATCATTCATTCACTTTTTTAATGTTTTAGAATGAATAAATGAAGGATCAATAACTCTCGTTTTATTTTAGTCAATAAGAAAAAAAAGTATAAATAAAAAAAGTAATAATGCAAGAGTTAAACAATTTTTTTAAATCATAGGAACGCCTGGGAGTTAGACAACGAATGGAAGGGAAGGATAAATGAGAAAAAGCAACCCCCCCCCCCCCTTCTCACTTGCGAGCCACGCTGTGCTTTTTCTTATTTTACTTTTTTAATTTTACTTTCTCTTGCCCTATATATGAAATAAATGGACCGTTTATTTTGAAAGTGGTGTAAGTGAATTTTCTATTGTTTCGAGAAAATGAAAGGTTAGCATATCTGTTTATTAAAAAATCTATGTACCGATCAATTTTAAATTGTACAAAACATGTGAATTTTTAAACAAATTTACCACTAGCTAGTTATACATAGAAAATTTACATTAATTTAAGCATAAATTATGCGATGTCTCATTTTTTTATGGACTTACACCACTTTCAAAATAAAAGATCCATATAGAGAGAAAAAGTATTGCAATCATGTCAAAAATTCGATATCGAGATTTTTATGGATATACACGTTTTGAGGTCTCCTGAGTTCAAAAAAGTGGGTCCCGCAAATTGGTGTGTGGACATTTTTGACCATGAAGGAAATGAGCTAGGAGGTTGAAACTTTATATTTAAGATAGGCACCCACCGAACTCGAGTAAATAAGCTTATAAACAAAATTGGCCAAAAAGTACTAGTACTTTACTGATGTACCTTTTCAGTTTTCTTCGACTTTTTCGATTATTCTTCAAGTTCTTTTAAATATATATATATATATACAGTATATACTTGTTGAACATTTTTTATAAAAACAGAACTGACGATCATTTACGAAAAAAAAGTCACGAGCCGATTCTGGCCAGAAATGGCTTTCTGAACTTTCTATTAGGATACTAAAGAGAAAGGTAAAAGAAAAAAATCCAAAAAAGTTACCTTTCATAGTAACTTATTTTGTATTTTAGCCGACACATATTTTCCGGGGGACGTTTTTTCTCCAGAGGCTTTTAATCCGCAGGGGCGTTTTTTTTGCTGATCGATATTAGAAATAAATTTTTCAACTCATCAAAATTTTTCAAAAGCCTTCTTATGAATTAATCGATAGCATTTTTTTTTATAATAAAAATAATTTATTAAACAATATGTTACAATTTCTGTATATAATTTAGAAATCTCGAAATAAATCCCTCAAACTCTCAGGTAAAGAAGCAACGGATCTTATCTTCATTACCCTTGCCATATCTTTCTAATGAATTAATTAATTTAATTAATTCTGCTCCCGTGCAGAAACTTTCTTCGTCATCACGTTTTTGTTGATTGAAGAATACTAATATAAATCATATGAGAACTGAATAAAATTAAAACTGAAAACCTCTTGCTTCCCTTTTGCTTGTTAAGAATAGCATCCAGTTCCCCCGACCTGACATATATTCGTACGTATAATATAATCTCCTATTTCACTTTCTTTGAGTTCGGTTCACAGCAACAAAATCCTCATCTAATCATTTTTATATCTTGTAAATTCAACATTATCCTATCTAAACCCAAGGGATAAATATGAAATTTCTAAGAATAATTCTATTATATTAATAAAAAAGAAATGATTTATTCAGCTCTCAGTCTCAAAAATATCACCTGTCCATGTTTGTATTACGTGAGAGAAACCCTCTTTTCAAAACCTTGATTAAAAATACTCCTCCCACTAAAAGAAACTTGTACAAAAGCGAAATTAAAATATAGAAAGAGACAATGTAAACAAGATGCTAATTTGTTTCTAAATCTAAAATTATGTTATATGAAATTGAAATAAGAGAGAGAGAAGAGAGAGAGATCTGGGATTAAAATTTAAGCATCTCAACCTACAAAGAATTTAATATATAAATATTGCTGTAAAAAATAAAATAATAACAATTTTTTATTTATACTAAAATCAAAAAAATGAAAAGGGATCCTTAAGGTAAAGAGTTGTATTAATTATTAAAGAATAAAGAACAAAGAAAGGCCTCTGGTTACAAAAACCCAAACTTGTAATAAAAAATGCGGATAAAAAGAATGGCAAAATAAAGCCATTTCTTCTGATACTATAATCCTTTCTAGGACGACGACCACGTTTTGACTCCAGCTCAATCAGCTGAATAAATTCGTGTTTTTTGTCACTCTAGATAGGTAATTCAAAAATCAAGTGTTTTTCTAGAGTCGTTGTTACATTTTTCTCGAAATGAACAAAAGACCAAAATAGTCAAATTACAGACGTGCTAGTCCAAAACGAGCTTTCTGATTAGCTAGAGCATGCATGATCTTACAGCCATGACCTACCTCGAATTAATATTTTTTACAGATTATAAGAAAAATATTTTTTAAGAAACAAGTATGCTGGGTTTTATGCTGTGCCCAGTAGGTAACCTCGCCTGAACTCAAGATCCTTCCTTAACATTGATTACTAATTATTAAAATAATATAAAATTTATATGATAAAAAATCGACTGAATTGAAGATTATGTCGACAATTATTTTTCTATGGTAGGAAACTTTTTGGGTTTTTTTTTCTCCCTCCATTCATTTTATTAGCCAAAAATAGAGATGGCAAAGCCAATTTGATCCAGATATCTATAAAAATAACCAAAATATAGAAGAAATATGAAGGTGACACTAACCTATATAAACGTAAGTTATTTTATTAATTCAACAACTAGACCCATATTTAAAACAGATATTAAAGTAACTTAAGGAATTCCCGTTATGGGATTCGAATATAATTTAAAACAACTTGCAGGGGTCCCGATTTTGCTGGGTTCGGTCCGGTTAAGGTTCAGCTGGTTTAGAAAAAAAAAATTTTAAACAACTAGGAAACTTTCTCGGCTTCGGCTCGGTTAGTTTCGGCCCAAAACCGTTCAGTTCAAGAGCCGAAGGCTACTCATTTTATATTTATTTTTTTTAAGTAGTATCCAATCGCTTCTAACTGAACGGTTTTAGACCGTTCTAACCTAGACGAAGGCCGACACTAGGGAACTTTCTCGTTTGACAAAAAAAGGCTGCACATGCAAAATATTTGATTAATTTCCACCATGATTACACTGTACAAGATTTTTAAGATTAAAAAATATAATCGAGAAAAAAAAAATACGAAATGGTAAGTTATAATGTCACTTTCATATTTATTCTATATTTTCGTTAAATTTCTAAGAAATATCGATCAAATTTGCTTTGCCACCTCTATTTTTGGCTAATAAAATGAATGGAGAGAGAAAACATCTCGAAAAAGTTCCCTATCATGGGTTATGTATAAATTGATATCAAAAGAATTTTTTTACGTTTTCATTTAATTAAAAAACAAGATCAAATGATAGAAATTCTCTAAGGGTTTCTGTTAATTGAGTGAGAAGCAGGGATGACTTGTTTATTTAACCCCTATGAATCCATAAATGTTATTTATGATTTTATATTTCTTCACAATTCAATAAATTAAAGCAAGTGAGAACAAATATAATTCATCTTTGCCGCTTATTTTGAACTTATCATAGAGATTATGACGCTAATGTTATTTATGATATCATTAAAATCTTCCATCTTGTCAGGGAAGTCATTTTAACAGTTAGCAACTGTCATACAATGTCTTTATTATTAAATGACAGCTCGATGATTTAGAATACGTGGAGTGCCATAATATAAGGGTAAATTGAAAAATATATGACGGGAATAATTCATAATTAATAATATCAGTAAAATTTGATTCATTTTTCATTAAACTCAATTTAATATAAATGGAGAGAGGAGTCAGCGAATTATTTTATATTTTTAAATTCACAAACATATTTTTAAATCCAAAAAACAGATTGTGAGGGACTTAGTGGCTTCTATGCATCGTTCCTTGATAGTGCTGGCAAATTGAATTTGCAACTTTTATTTATTTTTTAAGAAAGATTCCAACTGATGTCCAACTTTTGGAAGACCAAATAAATGCAAGTAAGCTTATTTACAAAAGCCGAATAAGTTTCTAAATGTTAAGTAAAACTAGCTTTATTCGTTTTTAAGTTATTCTATTCACAGACACACAGCCCCACAGACCAATTTGCGGGACCCCCTTTTTTGGACTCACGGGACCTCAAAATATGTATTTCCATTAAAGTTTCGACATCGAATTTTTGACATGATCGCAATACTTTCTCACTATATATTATATACACAGGTAAGAAAAAGTAAAAACACCATGTATGAATTTTACACATTAGCAAGGGCGGATCCAGAGGTGTTTCTCGGGGGGGAGGGGGGGGTAATCTGGTGTGACTCGTCGCACAGCACACTAATTTTTCTTAATTTCAGTAACTTAAAGGCGCATTCTGTACTTGTTTGCCAGAATATAAATACAAATCAAATTTTTAAGTATTAATTTTTAAAATTTCAAAATGCATTTTTTTTCGTAAAAAAGTATTTTTTTTTTCAAATCTCAGGGGGGGGATAATTATCTCCTTTACCCCCACCCCCTTGTATCCGCCCTTGCACATTAGATAAGTGACGATCGGAAAAAATGTACAAATAATTTTTAATGAGCCGATGAGCAAATGCCGCGTAGCCTTGCAAATATAACAAAAAATAATATTTAATAATAGAATATACAAAGCAAAAATTATTTTTTTAACCAAGCTGGCTTCCAAAAAGCTTATTTTTCGAGGGGAGCCGCGACAGCAAAAAGTGGCCTGTAAATTTGTATGTCCAATAACTTTCACATTTTAAGGAATTTTTCGATGCGATTTTTTTTTTATTAAATTCAAAAGAAAGTTTCTTAATAGAAATGATATGAATATATTTTTTTTATTATTTATAATTTAAAAATTATTAAAATTAATTTGTTTTAATCAAGAAAATCTAAATAAAATTTCTATTAGAAAAATTATAAATTTTTTTAAAATCTACTCATTGTTTCGTATTGGACAAAGCAGGCACGACGTTAACGTCATTTCTCAGCAAAAACATGCGACCAGCTTTGACACCCTTTAAGATCCATTGTAGTAGAGCATCTATTGAATTTTTGATTTATTAACTGGTATAAATGTGTTGAGTCGCGTTAATAGGCGCCATTTTCTTATTCCTGGGCGACATTGTTGTTAAAGAAATAGCGCATAGCAGCTCAACCGAATGGATTGGAAGGGAGGCGCCTAGATGATGGGATGCAGCGTTTCGTAACGCTTTGAGAACTTGCTCTACCATGCGAAAAGAAGTTTAAAAAGAATTAATAAATTACATAGTTGTCGAAATCCACTGGCCTGGTGCAGAAGTAAATAAATATAATAATTATTAGGAAAAAAATAGCTCCATGAAGGCATCAATAGTTTAGACACCCCTGCTCTAGAGATTAACTTATGATGAATTCCTGATCCCTTCCCCAAGAGACTATGCAAATGAGAGCGGGCCGTCTATAAAGCAGGATTCCTTTAATCCCCAAGGCACTTTTATACTACACCAAAACCGTAGCTGTCATCAATTTGAATTTTTTGTTTTTTGATATATTAATAAAAAATATGTTGATTCCGCTTCCCCCC
This sequence comes from Euborellia annulipes, assembly GCA_023213315.1. Lineage (NCBI taxonomy): Eukaryota > Metazoa > Arthropoda > Insecta > Dermaptera > Anisolabididae > Euborellia > Euborellia annulipes. The sequence goes on from JAKCPI010030927.1 coordinate 74,293, forward strand.
CTCCTTTTTTTTGTCGCACAATTCTTTCTTTTCCCTGCCCTCTTGGAAAAAGTTTCCAATGAAGGGAAAAAAAAACAGACAAGATATTTATTCTATATAAGTCCTAAATTTCATTTGACGTAATTTGATGTCGGCATTTTCTTAATATAAAGAAAAAATATTCATCATCAACATTCCGTGGCTCGCACAGTGAAAGACAAAGTTTTACTTTAAATATAATAAGTTTTTTACTACCTTGGAAAAAGCTTTCACTTTCTCTCCTTTTCGTATTATCGAGCGGTTGGGTTTTTAGTTTATTTTAAGAAATCCCAAATGCGAAATGTAGAATTTATGATCTTATGTCATATACACAGGTACCTTAAATAGAGCTTGCGTTCATAAATGATAAAATATGGGTCTTTATTAAATATGAAATAGAATATTAATTTGTTAATTATTCTTTATTATTATTAAAATTAATGATATAATAAAGAATTAAAAAAATATATAGTCATAATTTTATCTTTTTATTTTTTTAATGAATGGATGCATAAGATCTACGTCACATACAACATGAGAGTAAGGGGAGGGGGATCTAATATTGATAGTAATACGATGCTTGTTGAGATTAGATTGAAGGCTTGGAGATTGGGTAGGTTTTGGGGAAAATAAAAGCAGGTAGCTAGCCTATTCACGTCACACGTCATAAGGTCAAAGGAAGACTGGAATGGAAAAGTTTTACTAGTCGAAAGCTTATTCGTATAGGGTTGTTGGCTTGTGTTAGGGCATCGGGTGGATTCAAGTTCGACAGGCCAAATCTTTACTAGCAAAATGAAGTTCTTAATATTAAAAACATATATAATCAAGAACGAATTTTTTAATTAAAATAATTAGGCTGCTTTATTTTTATATAATTTGAATTAATAATATTTATTTATTTATGAAATGGTTTCAAATAGGCCTATCCATTAATTGTAATGCCAGCATACTTAATAAATATATTAGTTTGGCCGGAAATTGATTAGCCAGAACAGAAAGGAGCTGTAATCAATCATTCTTGTCTCTTTTTAAAAATAGCATCTAATCTTTCACTTTATATTAGGAAATTTCTCAGCATAATCACATTATAAAAAACAGGCAATTTATAGATCGTTTTTAAATATATTCTATATATTTCCTAAAAAATTCATTTTATTTAAGTGAAAGATAAAATCAAAATTTTTTAAAACTAATCGATTTTAGGTTTGTGTTTCTATTTAAGAGAAAAAAAAGATTATCTTTAAATTTGAAAAAAAAAATTAAGCACTTAAGCAAATTTTAATATTAGGAAGCGACCGAAGTTTCGGTTTCGGTTCCTAAAATAAGCCGAAACTTCGGCCTGGCCGAAGTCTGATTTTGAAAAGATGGGATGAGACTCGTATCCAAAAACAAAAAAACCTCGAATGAGATTCGCACCTAAAAGAAAAATCTGGTGTGACTGGCGCACACCCATCGGTAAGAGAAAGTTGTGCATCGTGCTGGGCACACCAGTTTTTTGTGTCGAGATATATTTAGTTTCCCATAGCACCTTAGTTCCAAACTTGCATTTTAAATGTTGACTGCTTAAAATAAACTATGGTTATTTTTCAAAATTTTTAACTCATATTTTATACACAATAGAGAATTCTAAATAAATACAAAATTTCATAAGAATTGGTAATAATTATTTTAAATGTGTAAAAAGTTCCAAAGGGGACCTTTTGAATTGAAATTAACATGCAAATCGCCATAGGGAGGAAGAGCCGGAAAGTGAATTTGAAAAGAAAAAAAAAAAAAAACTGAATTACATCAGCAAAGTGCACTTCAAACAATTTTCACAAAATATTACTGATATAGGCTACTTTAAAAGGGTATTTGAATAATAATAGATTTATATGAATTTTAATCTAAAAAGAAAAAGATTTAAATTCTGTTACCATGGCAACCATTTCTCCTATCTTTCCTATGATGTACAAGAGTAAAGTGGTCTTCATAAGATTTCATCGACAAAATGAGAATATACATTTTAAAGAGCATCTAAAAAATAGTTGATATATGAAGTAAAAAAAAATCGTTGCAGCGAATTTTGAGAAAATCTGGAAGGGCCAGATGCCTCCTCTTAACTCGTCTGGGGCTGAAAATGGGACAAATTCAGTAGAATTAAGCGCCCAGAGGAGGCATCTCTCTACCTTCCAGGGGCATATAACTGGCATGTTGAGGCTCAGTTTTCATCGCAAGTGCATCTCGTTATGCAAAAATATGCTCGCTTTATTACCCAACTAAACTTAATGACAATTTTGGGATTTTCAGTCGGAATTTCGAAACTTTGAGGTAAAAATTATCACAGAACATATTGTCCGATTAAAAAAAAAATATATATCTGTGATGTCCCTGAGGGTGGGCCACTTTTGACGGGTATTACATTTCGTACCGCAAAAAAGCGGCGAAACGACCCACCCTATTACACAATCTTTAATGAGGCCTGCAGGTGTTCGAGATCTCAGCGAGTTTATTTTTCCTCAAGACCTTTGTGCCCTGGTGATTTCAAAGAGCTCGTATGGTTTTCCTTTGAGAATCAAAAGCAAAATAAAATATCGGTGAGATTGATTTATTCACAAGCCTTATTGATGGCGTTCTATTGTTATTTACAAAAGGTGCAATTCTCATTTTGTTATAGATGAACTTTGCAAATATACTCCACTTTTCTTTCTTTATCTCTGGTCAAAAGGATGTGATATTACATACAGCACATTCAAAAGCGAACATAGTTGATTTGCTTTTGAAACTGATTTTAATTAATATTCCTTTTTTTAATATTTTTTTTTTTGCTTTGATAAACGATACTAAACGTCGTCTCATTTTATTAAAAGTTATTAAAATTACTTAAAATTAGATTCAATTCTCTTTTTGATTGTGTACTTTTTTTAATTTCAAACCATCTTTCAAAAAGTGAAATTAATTAATTATCCGAAAAGTTAAAATAATTTATTTGTTTCTAGGAATTATTTCAGCATATGGTGCTGTGGGTAAAGGGGCGTTTCATACGAGGGGGTTTTATAATAATATGTCAAACTCGCGGCCCGAAAAGAACATTTTTCTGGCCCAATAAATATTTTTGAGAATACTCGAAAATTCACGCAGGGTGGCAAAGATCTCGTTTCCCCAAAAAAAAGGAAAATTATTTTCACGGCCGGGAAAAAAATTTTCCGCAAGGCGGCAAAAATTTCGTTAACAGGGCTCCGATATTTCGACTGCCTAAGGACCTCCATCTTGCTTAATCCGGCACTGCATTTTTGAAAGTACTTATCAGCGCGAGCAATTATTATTTTATTATTTTTGCGGCTCACCTAAAGTTAACCGTTGTTTATTTGGCCTAAGTTAGCTTTTGAGTTTGACTGTTTTAAGACATCAAACAAATTTAAAAAAAAAAAAAAAACTTATATAAATTAAAATAATTCGAAATGTAATTGAAAATGTTCATTTACAAGTGATATATACATTCATAAACATATCATATACATATTAAGTAAAAGATTTTAAATGAATAAAAATAAACATATTTTTTTTTTTTTTTCATTTCAGATCTTTTACGTAATCAGAGGCTTTAGCGAGGCTACAGTTTCCTATTTTTTTAAATGAAATTAACCTATTATATATATGTATGTATGTATATATAGATAAATAAAAGGAGTTAAAGAAAAAACCTGCGCGAAGATACACAAAGAAAAGTTAATGAAGAGATTTGAACTAGGGTCGTTTGCCAGTCGGGAATTTATAAAACTTCAGGCAACAGGCACGGTATTTTGTTGGTACAGTGATACCTCGAGATACCAGTTTAATTCGTTCCGTAGCTCGTATCTCAAATAACTCGTATGTTAGGGCGTTCGTATCTCGAGGTACCACTGTACTGTATTTTAGTTGTTCCGTAAAGTTGCCCTTGAAGCGAAGAACCCTAATATTTATTCAATTCTTTTTACCCACAACCTTCAATTCTCAAATGTATTTTACTACTTCTTGTCAATTTTACGAATATATTATATAGTATTCAAATCTACATTTGTCCTATTCTTTCTCTATATTCAACTAGAAATTCAATAGATTTGTAAAATAAAGTCACCAATCCTAATTTATTCATTCTTTTGACACCAATTTTATTTCTTAAAGATAAATGTTCAGTTTGCCATCGTATCTAGTAGAAAATAATAAATATTCTCTCTTTACCTTTTATATCACACTTTTTAATAAAATCTATTATACTTTCCGTTTCTTTTATCGCGCTATGATTTACGAGAGGACAGGAACTTAAAGGGGAGTACATCAGAACTCACTTAAGAGGTGAGAAAAATCGTCTCAGAGAGATGACTTATAACGAATAGAGTTCTTATTGATTAATTGAATAAATATTTAATATTTTTTTTTTTTATTAAAAATACTGAGAGCGAATTAAATAAATTATAGGTTTTTTAGTTCATATTTGCTGGAAGGTAGGCAACCGAAATGAGCAACTCACAATGAATTTTTTTTTATTGATTTTTCAAATTTTTGGCACATTTTACATGGCCCTCCACCTCCATAAAACGTCTTAATTATTATTACATTACAGATAGGTTCGAGTTAGGGTTTGGACACCGGTGGAAACCGAAACCGGTATACCGGTTTTTTGGCTAATTTTCAAAAACCGAGAAACCGAGTTTTTCCCGAAAAACCGAATTCGGTTTTTTTTTTTTAAATTTATTCTTCATTAATACTTGTATTCAAATTTATAAATTAGCCCGTGATCCATGGCTCAGAGAGAAGATATTACAATAGCTTCTAGTGCCTGGGGTTTCGGGTTCGCTTCCCGTTCCAAGCGAGAAAAATTTATTTCATTTGAATTGGCTATCAATCATTTGAAATAAATAGGGATGGCGTTTAAATGGCCTTAGATGCCGAAAAAGACCTTGAACAAATAAAAAAAAAAATTATAGATTATTTATATTTTTTCTCCGTTTTTCTAATACTTAAATAATCTATATATAATAATAGCGGAGTGTCGGTCTATCCGTCCGTCTGTCTCGCTCTGTTTGACCAACTTTCCGTTGGAATTTTGAAAAAGAAATTTTGCAGTCTTATAGAGGGAGTTATGGAGAGTGCAGGAAAAATACTCGGGTCCCGAAATTCCTACAATTTTTTGAGTTATTAATTCATAAAGTTACGATTTCTCCCATAGGAAATGTATAGAGAAATTTATGTATTTTTTGTATTCTATGAATGTAAACAAATCCTCAAGCAGGCACTGGATCAGAATAGTAGTAATAATAATTTTTTTTGGGTTCGGATCCCAGGCAGTCCGATGATTTTATTTAAGCCATTTGGAGTGGCAGGCAGGGGCGCGGTTATTAAAAAATAATTCTATAAAATTTTGCTTTGAGTATTTTTTTATTTTTTTTTTCCTTGATTTACATTTGAAAAAAAAACCGGTTTAAAACCGGTTTACCGGTTTTCCGCTTTGTGAAAAACCGAAAAACCGGTTTTCAAAATTTTCCGGTTTTTTCCAAACCCTAGTTCGAGTCACTTTTCCTTTAACAAGAGACCTGGGGCCACACTGACTGTATCCAACATTAAACTGCAAGAATTATTCATTTCGTTTTTTACTTTTAAAAATATAATGCCCTGTTGAAATTTTCTTCCTGGGACAAACAATATGCCTACAATGAGTACATTTGTGAAGACCTACCTATATCACCTATATCATACTTATTATTCATAATTAACATCAATTTTATCCTTTTATAAAGAAACTAGAGAAAAGAAAATCATTTTATGAAGTTACGATGCAAATGAAAGTTTTTTTTGGGTCGTAGGTATTTAACTGAGCACTTTCGGAAAATTATTCGATTTAGGGTATTAAAATCGCGTTTTTAATCTTAACTTATAATAAATATATGAAAAATACATAAATATAAACAATTAGCGACAGTAACGCATTCTCGTAGAGTAGTAAAGAAACCTCTATGGTCGTCGGTGTCGTCATCTAAAGCGACATGCTATAGATGGACGAAAATATTTGGGGCACCAACCATTTTAAAACTAACACTCTATGTTGATACTTGACATTTTATCTTTTACTCTTAAATTGATTTAATTTAAAAAATTTTAAAGAATAAATTTAGAAAAAAAATAAAAAAACAAAGTGAATATTCCAAAAACGTTTAAAAATAACCAATTTCCATTCAATTTGGCAAATTGAATTTCAAATAAGATATGATATGAATATATTTGAAATATTTGATTTCTTAGAATTTTTTTTCGCTTATAAAAAATTCAATAATTTTGAAATAAATTTTAATCCCGACCGTGGAAGAGAAATCAATAAACGTCATTCTTTTTTCCAATGGTTGAGGAAAATTTATCCATACAAACAAACATGAAAATAGGCCAGAGCGTTGTGATGTAAAATTTAAATCTGTCAATAAGAAATTCAATTATTAGTTTAAAAGTAAATTATGTTAATACCTTTAATAAATATTTTGAAAAAAAAAATTCTCTTAAGAATCACGTGCCACAGCCGATCCCTACGGAATAGCAACTTATGTTATTATTATCATCCATCTTTTGCTTTAAAGAAAATATTAAATTTATTGGACACACTCTGCATTCCCGACGAGATAATTCCTTGAGTTCGTTATAAAATACAATGTAAATTGTTGAAAATAGAAGACAAGTCTTAAACTCTGGCTTCTGTTTTCTCTTTTAGTACGAATTGGGACTGATTCTCTCGAATTGGATTTTTTTCCACCATAAAAGGAAATCCAGCGTCTCCGAAGGGCAGTGAATTGTCTTTCGAGACGAAATGTTCATTATTACTACTCCACCACGACTGAAAAAGATATTTCAGTTTGAAAGAAGAAAATCTAATTGTAAGAACTACGCAGGCACGTAGCCAAAGCCAAGATGGCGGTCCTCAGCCCGGAAATATTCAGCTAATAAAATCAAGACGATGTAACTAGTTTAAAAAAAAAGAAAAATAATAGCCGAAGCCGCATCGTTCTTTTTTCCCTCCATTTTTATTAATATCAAGATTTATTTTATCCTTTTATAGGCCTAATGGTAAATTAAATCAATTTGTTTATTTCAATAAGTAAAACGTTAAGAAATGGCCTGTGAGTTTTTTTATGTAGGCCTACATTAACATAATTTACAATCAAAAGGGCAAGTAGAGGTAGCCTCTAAATAATTTAGCCAGATGTAATGTTTTTAAAACCAATGTTTTTTATTGCTTGAATTAAAAAAAAAAAAACAATTCAAATATATTAATTAATAAAATGTCGGTTTCACTATTCTCACCTTTATTCCGTTTTGTTCTTCATAGGAAAAATAGGAGAAATGGTTGCCATGGTAACAGAATTTAAATCTTTTTCTTTTTATTTTATTTGTGTCTTTAATTGTATCCGAGAAAAATGGATGACGTCACTCATTGTTTGAAACCATGTTTCCTCGACGAGGGACAGTAACCAGCTCCTTTAAGTGACTATCTCTATCTCATTTACACTCATCTTCTCTCTCTTTCTACTCGGTAAATAAATCATATTAATCCAATGCATTACAGAACGACCCTTGATATGATTCTCGTTCATTCGAAATGACTAGTTCTTTGTGATTCTCTTACAGACCATAAGATATGAATTTTTGCTGAATCATCCTCGAAATTGGTTCTTTTTTTAATACTTTACTATACGCACACAAATTTTTTTGAAATGTTAGTGTGTTTTTTTTCGAATGAATCGAATATGCACAATTAAAATAGATAAATTAAGGTTTTGAAATGTGCTAAGATCAACCTTGTTGATTAATTATGAATTTTTAAAATTTTGATAAATTTGAAAAAAAAAAAATACTTTTTCCAAAAAAAAAAAATTATTTTGAATGTAAAATTTTAAAAATTAATACTTAAAAATTTGATTTGTATTTATATTCTGGCAAACAAGTACAGAATGGGCTTTTAAAATTACCGAAATTAAGAAAAACTTGTGTGCTGTGCAATCATTCACACCAGATCACCCCCCCCTCCCGAGAAACACCTCTGGATCCGCTCTTGGCTGTGCGCCTGTCACACCAGATTTTTCACTTAATATATTAGCGGGAAAGTAAAATTATTAATAAGATTTAAACTTTCGACCGTTGGTTCTCATTGAAACATTTTGTAAATTAAAATTAAATATACAACCTAGTGTTTAATTTGTATATTTAATTTTAATTTAAAATTATTATTTCACTAATATTAAATACACAAATTAAGAAATGAAAAATTATTACAAGCTCTTTGATTGGCTAAAGCAGGCACGACCTTAACACTAATAGTCGAACTGCTTTCACTTCTACTTGACCTTTTGCTCTCAAATACGAAGACTAGATGTCCCGTCCCGTCAATCCTGGTTTTCAAAAAATTTGAAAAAATAAATAGACGAGTCGGAAACATCTAAAATTTTTTACTTATCATAAATGAATTTTTTTTTTATCTTTTCCATAAGCTTCTTTTATTGGGTTCTCTCTTTAATATAGGCCTAGTTCATATATTATAAACTAAATATTGACATTTGATATATTATCTTATTTTTGAAATGCTCTTTACTTTCTAGAATTAATTATATTAATTCCCCTTCAATTTCTATTCCAATATATTAATACTGTGTTATATGTACGCATATTAAATTTGAGATTTATTTATCTAAAACACTGATAGTGACAGCCACTTCTCCAGGGCATTCATTTAATGGACTTTTATTGATATATTATCTGCCTCTGGCGGCCTCCACACCTGGCCAGCGGGACCGACCCCACCCTAGACCCCCTGACCTTCTCGATCCCTTGGGGAAAATCATCTGATTTTGATTTTTATTTAGAATAGAATTACTTAAGTTGTTTATTTCCTCCGATCCAAATTAAGCTTAAATAATACATCTCTTGGATTAAGCTCATCACTTTCTATTAAATAACAAAAAAAAAAATATAGCTAAGTTTCGTTCTGTCAGCATCTTCTTCAGGTACAATACAAGGATACTTCTCATTTCTAATTTAATCATACATTTCTTGTGGGAGAAATCGTAACTTCAACAATTAATAATTTAAAAAGTTATAGGAATTTCCGGACGAAAATAATTTTCCTAGAAGGTCCTCTTAAACATATAAAATTTTCTTTCGAAATTCCAACGGGAAGGTGCCCAAATGGAGCTTAGTAGAGAGACAGACGGATATTAGCGAACTATATACTAGGAACCGACCGAATATTCGGTTTCGGTTACGGTTTCGGCCAGTTTCGGCTTCGGCCAAAAAGTAGCCGAAACTTGAGTCTTAAAAAAAAAAGGTCAAATGATTTGCACTTGAAGGAGAAAAAATTTTCGTCTCCCTAAAAAAAAGGTAAAATGATTTTCACGGAGGGGAAAAAAATTTCAAAAAAAAAAAATAAATAAATTTTTTTATAGGAAATAGAAGTTTCGGTTTCGGTTACGGTTTCGGCCGAAACTAAAGTTGAGGCCAAATATTCGGTTTCGGTTTCGGCTGAAAATCTTGTTTAGGTCGGACCCTACTATATACGTATATCTAACAAAGCTGTGAGTATATACGTATATACATTTTTTTTTTTTTGAAATTTTGCATACTCGTTTTAATGCAAATAATAAAAAGAACTGTTTTTTTTTTCACTTTAGCCCTTTTCTGCTACTGAGGCCATTAGGGGTTTTAATACCTTATATATTTATCACATATATAATATCGATGACTACCGGGGGACGTTCAAAGTTCTTATTCCTAGGGGTCACCTATCCAAAGTTTCGTCAAGCAAGGCATCCTATTGCCGGATTAAGCAAGATGGAGGCCCATAGGCAGTCGAAATCTCGGGGCAAAAAAAAAACCTAATTACATCATCAAAATTTCTAGTCCTCTCCTCCTTTCATAATCTAGATTATTGTCCATTGTTATTTGTTTATTGTGAACAAAAGGGTTTTCGTTATCAAATTCATTATTTTCAAGTTTTAAGTAAATTTTGAGTATACAGCATTTCGAATTAGAGTTAGAGGAGGAAACGCTAAAGTGTTTCTTATCAAACCATAACTTTCGTTCTGAATTATGAAAAGAGGCCGCCACATATAACATTACAAGCTACTAGGGAACCCGCAAAACTAACTAAACTAAATTTAGAGTTTTGAGTCAGAAGAAAATAATTACTTAAAGAAAACAAGTTAAACCCTAGAGAAAATTTTGATTACTTTAAATACTCATTGGTATTTGGATATTTTTTGATCTTTCCTCAAAAGTGTTGTAATTAGCATTTTCAATTTGAAACCAAGTTAGTTGTTGAGAGTCATTTCAGAGCTGCTTTCATTTGGGTCGGATTTGATCCCCACTCCCCGCACCTGCGCTATTCATTCATTCAAGAACGAACGCAACATAGAGTCGGATTATTTCGACTTAGCTAAAATTAATTCATATTATATTAATCTACGGAATTGTTGTGTTTAGCATTCTGTGTTCGCCAAAACAAATATTTACCTCGACATTTAATTGAAATGCGAGTCTATTAAGTACCGAATGACAAGTTCTTTAGCGAATTTCAGTACAAAATAATAATAATTCGGTACACAATAGAACGAGTACTCATCAGGCAGCCAAGCGTGCTCAAGATACCACAATTATTTCTGCATCATTTCATAGAGAAATTTCCAGTTAAATGAATTCCAACTAAAAGAATTATTTATTATTATATACACGTTTCAATGGATTTGATATAAACATAGAAAGAAGATAAATAATAAAGATCCTTTAGAAAAAAAGAGTTCTATAAACTCTGAAGTTTGAATGAAAATCCTTAAATCCGTTCGGTTTAAATTGTATCCGTCAAGCACAAATCTATTATAAAATGCCCGATCTATATCCGAAACGTTAGAGAGTATTTCCAATCCAAAACGGAAACCGGACTTTCATTAATATTTCAGATAAAAGTGATCAATTTCTTAGATTGATTTCCATGATTAAATCATTAAATTAAAAGTGGATTTTTATGTAATTATTTAAATATATTTATTTTGAAGAAACTAGAATTATCACGTGTTGCTCAATTTATCATTATTAGCCTAAAATCTTGTGGTTCTTTTTCATATTACATACATAGAGTCCCCCCATCTTTTCAATTATATGACTGATAATGAGAAGACCCCCTTATTATTTATAATTAAAATAAAGATTTTTTTGTTGATGTTTTGGCTGCCCGCACATTTACATTCTCTTTAAATAGTGTGGTAGATGTAACTACTAATGTTATTTTTCAATTTCTCAGCTGTAGGGGGGTCCAGGGAGAGAGAGGTCAAAGGTCGGAGGCCGCCGAAAGCGGTCAGTCCGGCTAGTTAATTACTAAATTAAAACAAGCCACGGGGAATGCCAAAATGTATCTTATTTCTCTCATTATAGAACTTTCATAATTTAAATTAAATAAATTTTTATATTATAAAAATGGATGGTCTGATTGCTCGAACACAACTTTCTCTTACCTTTGGTAATCGAAATTTGTGTTCTGCGCTTGTCACACCAGATTTTTTTGTGCCCAGATATATATATTCCAGCGATATATTAAAATTCAAGATTTAAAATTTATAAACATGGGAAAATATTTATATTTTGTTAGCATGGCAACCATTTCTCTTATCTTTTCTATTAAGTACAAGAGTAAAGTGTATTTCAAAACACTTTTAGGGAAAAATGAGAACATACATTTTAAAGAGCATCTTAAAAATAATTGATTATTGAAATTTAATCAAAATCGTTAGAGCGAATTTTGAGAAAATCGAAAAAAAAAAACTGAAAAAGTACATCAGCAAAGTACTAGTACTATTTGGCCGATTTTGTTCAAAAGCTTCTTGTCACGTAACAGGGGGTAACTAACTTGAATATAAAATTCCAACCTCACAGCTCTTTTTGTTCTTGAAATATTTTGTTCATAGGCAGACAGACACACAGACAGACAGACCATGCTGCGAAAACGAATTTTTTAGACTAAGGGGACCTTAAAACATGTACCATGGTATATCCATCCAAATTTCGACATCGAATTTTTGGCATGAATCCAATACTTTCTCTCCCTATATATTAACATATATAGACCTATAAGGGTAAGAGAAAGTAAAAATTTAATAATAACACAGAGTTGCCGTCATATTCCGATACCATACGAAAGACTGGACTTTTTTCCAGCATTCTGGTACTAGTACGCGGCAAATAAAAAAGTGATCCAGACCTCGAGGCAAAAGCTGGGACTCTGAAACCTATTTTGGCCAGTAATTCACTGCAGTCCCAGCGCCCCTCCAAGAGATTCTGGAGATTCCTTAGGAGGTGGTCTTTCCTCCTTTCAGTCAGGCTTTTAAGGTCAAATAGGACCAATAGCTCTCCACATGGAATGTCAGCCCCAGAGAATCCGACTTTCTTATAAAATAAATATCTTAAGAATTTCTTCTGGACTCCCTCAATCAAGTTCACTTGAACATTGATTGACGGAGCCCAGATCAAAAGGGAAAATTGAAACTTAAAATTTATATGGATTATAACTATCTATTTTTAATGGGTGTCGCCTTAAAAAAATCCAGGTAATATAAAATTAGAGCCGCTTTAGAGCATATTTTCTATTAAAATTTTATTTTCTCTATAGCTCTAAAATCTGACGTGATGGGGCGAAACTGATGGCATTTTTGGAATCAGCGCTACCCAAATATCCAGGAATAGCTTCAAATACTTGGTCAACAAAAACACTGTTCCCCTGTGTAATTTATTCCTCGATAAAAGAATTTAATGTTTATTTAGATATATATAGAAAGGTACTTTTAATATTAAACGCTTTTTAAGCCGATCAAAGTTCATATGTTCAATTAGAAGAGAGAAAAATAATGCAGTGGGCCTGAAAAAGGTAAAAAATTCTCTCACCTCTACAGTCCACAGGAATATCTTTTCAACCAGTGAGTGTTCGGAAAAAGCTGCTTCGAATGGTATATGGTACGTGATTTTTGGCAAACAAAATCCCGTGAAAAAACACACTTTAACAGGAGCTCGATAAAAACGTGTCCGCTTAAAATAAAATCCGGACTCTGACCATTTAGATATTTATATTCAAGGTTCCTCTCTTCTCAATTATATGAACTTGTTTTATTGTGTGTAAAGAAGTGTCCCTTAAAAAAAATCATCCTCTCCCCAAATTCTCTTTTGGATCCGCCCCTGCCCCTACAGACTCCGAAATATTATCCAGGTGAAGAATGGAGCTCAATATATTATTGAATATTTTAATATTTAAAAAATCAGGAAAAATTTTTTTTTTTTTTAAATTTATTCTTATTCTAAAGGAACATGAAATTGCATTATTCTGCTAAGGAGTGAAATGATTCTTCTATTTCTGGGGTTCAAGTGACCAGCTCTTTTTATATTAAAGAGAGAATTTAACATAGCTAGAAAATATATGAGTTTTAAACGATTTTACGCCTTTTTTCCTTTAGAAAACAGGAAAACTCATAGAAAATATCACCTTGAATATAAATACCTAAATAAACATTAAAGTCTTTTATTGAGGAATAATAAAACCGAGTGTTTATTTCTTTGACTGTTTACACACAAAAGGAATGTTTTAGTGAAGCCAATGTCAGATTAATATTCGTATATTTACTTTAAATCCTTCTCCTTTGAATTGAACATGAAAAAAAGGAAAATTTCTTTTTTTATTCCTTAGATCCCTCTTTTGTTCCTTTCCTTTTTACCCCCAACTCTCTTCATCACCAATTCAACCATCAATACAGTAATTTTTAATGCTCCTATCAGCTGAGTTTTGCCGACATTTCACCAGATGTTTCGCAATTAAGATCTGAATAAACAAAAGCCAATTGTGGTTTCTTTAACTATAAGAATATTAATAAATTTCAATCCAAATCTTCTCTTTATTAAAATAATTATAGGGTAAGAGAAAGTAAAAATAAACAGTCATAAACATAAGAGATTAACGTTACAATATGTTTTGTCCTTATACAATAAATAATTTATATAAAATTTGCACACGATTTAGAATTGTTTGTCAGCGAAATAAATATTTGAAACCACTTCTAATACAAGTTATACCTCGAAAATTTTATACTTTTTACTTTTATTTATAAGATTATAAATAATATCTTATAATGATGAAATTATAATATTTTAATATAAAAATATCATACAAGCCGAGTGAGTCACCAGCAACCTGCAACTGAAATTGAAATAAAATATGTCTATAGACAAATAGAAGTGTTCTATATCTTGCAAGCTAATGTCTAGCCAAGCCACCTGCGTTGAAATGGAATATATCCAGAGCTGAGACAAATATAAATATTATTATTCGATACTTAGAATTGTTAGTCCAGTCAGCAATGATAAGAAGGCGATGGGAAGCAGAGATGCTGGCCATATAAACTCCAGAGGAGCAAGCCTCCTCAGCAAATGCTCCTGACTCACCCTAAACGATACATCGTGTAGCATAAGCTCCTGAATCACCCTAGGACCATTGTATTTTATCACTTATTAAGTTTTCATATATATTCAATCAAACAACATCTTTGATTGAACTCGACAACCAGGTCCTAGTAAACCTTAAATTACTAGTGGTGGCGGCAGAACAACTACCTATAACCCTATTTGGGAGTACTGCTAAAACATCAGACAACCCACGAGTAGCGGCCCATAACATACAGTATAATTATTTCCAAAAATTGATGAACTTTCAATGATATATATCTATATAAGTGAGCTCTTACTAGTAGGATATAGATCGATATTCATTGTTGTGTCGGAGCCTAAATAAATTCCATAATTTTGAATTTTAGGCGCTTGACGCACTAATGCATAACAGGGTCCATATATAATAATAAAATAATATAATATAACACATTATTATTACTGGTAGGTGATATAAGAATGAAATGTATTAAATTTGTTTTTTTAATCCTTTCATATTCGATTTTTTTTTTACAAAATAAAAAAATCCTTTTTTTAAGGCTAATCCAAACGAGTTTTTACATAATTTTTAAATCCTTAAGCAAATTTTCAAATGATTGCTCTCAACTGCCTAGCCTTTTATTTGTATCCATTATCTTTCGAGCAGACTTTTCTCAATCTTTAGAATAAACATTATTTTAATGTGCTTGTTAATGAAAATATATTTATATTTTGATGAATTTGCTAAAATCTGAATCTCCTTCAGATAAACTTTATATAAAAATCGTTCATTAATCATACATTCACATTTTTTTAAATTTATCTTTTTTTTATTTGAAAACATTTCATGTAGAACCCTAAAAAAACTGACAGCTAATAACAAGGAATATTATTAATATAGTCTCTATGTAAATAAAAACAAAACATTACTCGCCCATTTTTTATAACTAACTTTCATTTATACCCTTGCTTTTTTGTGTTTATTGTAGCTTCAGGGCAAATTTTTAATTAAATTCGTTTATTAAATAATCTACTTAGTTATTGATAAATCGGTGGGCTGATATGGCTTTATTTAACATTTTCGATTGCTTAATTTGTCTTGGAAATCTTATGAAAAGGTGAGCCCTTCCAAAGGTCGTTAATCTTGTTCTTAGCAAGCGCCATCTTCTCTTTTTGTTCTCTGCGGTGAAGACTATTTATATTCTTTTTATGAGTTTTTTTGACATTAAGGAAAATAAATAGAAATAAAATTTATAAAATGTATGTCTGTCGTTGTTCTATTTTCCAATTTAAGAATATTTTTGTGATGGATGTCAAGGTCATTTGGTATTTTAAAGGGATTTATTTATTCAAATAATTATAGAGATCATACATTGACAAAGAAATTCAATATTAAATAAACAATCAGTTTGTTATTTCTCTTCATATTCATTTTGAAAAAATTTTTACCAGGAAAGTGGTGCACAAAAACAAAATGAAATTGGCAGGTGCAAATTTAGACATTTAAAATTTCAATCCGGGAGCTCAATTCCTTCATGCTAAAAGTCGTTACACACAGGCAGACCAATTTGCGGTGCCCCCTTTTTTGGACTCAGGAGACCTCAAAACATGTATATCAGTCAAAATCTCGACATCGAATTTTTGACATGGTCGCAATACTTTTTCTCTCTAAATATTTCATATATAGGGTAGGAACCGAGCGAATATTTGGTTTCGGCCAGTTTCGGCCAAAAATCCTTGTTTCGGCCGTAGTTTCGGTTTCGGCCAAAAAGTAGCCGAAACTTTCGGCCGGCCGAAACCTGAGTCTGAAAAAAGATGGGATGAGACTCGCATGCAAAAAAAGGTCAAATGATTGCACTTGAGGGAGAAAAAAATTTAGTCTCCCTTAAAAAAAAGGTAAAATAATTTTCACGGGAGGGGAAAAAAATTTCAAAAAAAAAAAAAAAAAAAGGTAAAATGATATGAATTTTTTATAGGAAATACAAGTTTCGGTTTCGGTTACGGTTTCGGCCGAAACTAAGATTGAGACCCAATATTCGGTTTCGGTTTCGGCTGAAAATCTTGTTTCGGTCGGACCCTAATATAGGGTAAGAGAAAGTAAAAAACAAAAAAAATAAATTAGATATCAGAATTTAACTAAATGATTTAAAATTTAATTAAATCCGTTATTAGGTTTTTTCTATTGTAATAGCGGGGAAAAAAAGTTTGTTAGTCATTTCAAAAAAAAAAAAAGAAAAAAGTAAAAAAAAAAATCACATTGAAAAAAGAAGAAAACTCGACGAATTATTTCCAACTAACCCTTGACTAGATAAAATCTATATAAATACATTGAAAAACTTTTTTTTAACGAATGTTTTTTTTATATTTTTATATTTATATAATAAATTCGAACATCCCAGTTTGAAAAGCATCGAATTTTATACATACTCGTAAAAAATTATACATATTGTAGATTCATGGAATGAAATTTTAATATTGTTGGCAATTAAAAAGTTTTAGTTTACATTTAAGAGAGAAAATAATAAGAGAATAGGGTATAGAAAAAGTAATTAATGGAATTTTTGTTTAGGGATATAAGCCTACTCAGCTATAAAATGTTACAAACAACTACATAAAAAAATAACATTTAAGAATAACTTTGAAGGAATGGGAAAAGTCAAATTTTTAATTGTTATTGGTGAGTTTAACAATTCGATTATTGATAGAGAGAAAACATTTTAAAAATCTGGTGTGACTGGTCGCACAGCACACAACTTTCTCTTTCCTCCGGTAATCGAAAATTGTGTTCTGTGTTTGTCACATCAGATTTTTTGTGTCGAGATGTCTTTAGGTTCTGCCGATAAATTAGAATTCAAGATGTAAAATTTATATATTATTCCTATGAAGTACAAGAGTAAAGTGTGCTTCAAAAAATAGAATATACATTTTAAAGGGCATCTAAAAAATAATTGATTTTTGAATTTTAATCAAAATCGTTAGAGCGAATTTTGAGAAAAACGAATAAAGTGGAAAAGTACATCAGTAACTAAAGTACTAGTACTTTTTGGCAGATTTTCTTTAAAAGCTTATTTTCCAGAGGAGTGTCTAATTTAAATATAAAATTTCAGCCTCATAGCTCAATTACTTCATGCTTAAAATTGGCACAGACACACAGACAGACTGACGATGTCGAGAAAACACTTTTTACTTTCTCTTAGCCTATATATGAAATATATAGAGAGAGAAAGTATTGCGATCATGTCAAAAATTCGATGTCGAGATTTTGATGGATATACATGTTTTGAGGTCCCCTGAGTCCAAAAAAGTGGGTCCCGCAAATTGGTCTCTGTGTGTGTGTGTGTGTGTGTGTGGCGTGGTGCGTGCGTGTGTGCGTGCGTCTGTATGTGTGGACAGATTTTTAGCATGAAGGAATTGAGCTACCGGATTGAAATTTTATATTTAACTTAGGTACCTTCCCACACGCTTAAAATAAGCTTTTGAACAAAATCGGCCAAAAAGTACTAGTACTTTACTGATGTACTTTTTCAGTTTTTTTAGATTTTCTCAAAATTCCCTCCAAGGATTTTTTTTAAAATTCGTAAATCAATTATTTTTTAGATGCTCTTTAAAATGTTTATTCTCATTTTGCCGTTGAAATCTTCTGAAGACCACTTTACTCTTGTTCTTCATAGGAAAGATAGAAATGGTTGCCATGGTAACGGAATTTAAATCTTTTTCTTTTTATTAGATTAAAAATCAATTATTATTTAAATTCCCATTTTTTTTTATTTTATTTCTGTCTTTGATTGTTTCGGAGAAAACATATCTCACTCTCTCTCTCTCTCTCTCTCTCTCACTTGCAAACATTATCGTCTGTCTCTCCGCCTTCTCTCATAGGCCTTATTCAAAAGGGGGACCCCTTTGGAACTTTTTAGGCATTTAAAATTTTTTTTTCCAATTCTTATGAAATTTTGTATTTATTTAAGATTCTATATTGTGTATAAAATGTCCAAATATGAGATTAAAATTTTGAAAAATAACCATAGTTTATTTCAAGCAGTCAACATTTAAAATGCAAGTTTGAAACTAAGGTGCTATGGGAAACTAAATATATCTCGACACAAAAAATCTGGTGTGACCAGCACGGTGCACAACTTTCTCTTACCGAAGGGTAAGAGAAAGTTGTGTGCTGTGCGCCAGTCACACCAGATTTTTTGAATTCAGGGGACATCAAAAGAGTATATCTATCAAAATCTCGACTTCGATTTTTTTTAACATAATCCAATACTTTCTCTAAATAGAAATTAAATATGCTGGGTCAGATCGGTAAGGTTTTTGGAGAAAAATAAACCAGTGGTTGCTTTCCACATTAAAATAATTTATTTTGCCAATATTTCGGATTGCCTACGCACTGAGGATGGATTGCATAAGCAATCCGAAATATTTGCAAAATAAATTATTTTAATGTGGAAAACAACCGCTGGTTTATTTTTCTCCAAAAACCTTACTTTATCTATATATTTACATATATAAAATAATATTTGTTCTGGGACAATATCGAAGGCCTTCCTTATATTACAGTTTCAAAAATAAAATAAAATAAAATTTCAAAAATTAAGAAAAGTTAGAGCTCACTTTATCTAGAAGAACAAAAGTGTGCAGGGCAAAATCATTTAAATTTTTATTTAATTTTTACTATAAAAATTATTTTTAAAAGAATATTTCACTTTTACTTGGCATCACAAAACCCCTGCAGTGGTTCCCAACCGGTGTGCCCCAGCACCCAAGGGTGCCCCGTGATTGGCGAAGGGGTGCCGTGAGATTTTGAGATAAACCAAAAATATTACCCTATACTTAAGCTAACAAAACTATTGATGTATTTTTACAAAGTGACTGTAGTATTATTTTAAGGTGTACGTTACTTTTTATATAATATTTCAATAAACTTAATTTTTTTAAAACTCAAGGAAGAGTGCCCCTAGTGTGCAATGTTATTCCCAACGCTACGGAGGTGCCGTGAACTTCAAAAGGTTGGGGAAACTCTGCCCTAGAGGGCAATTCAGGTGAGAGTGAAGGGGGGGGGGACTTGGTCCTCGGGTGTCAAGTCTTCGGTGTCCCTAGGTCGGTCCCCCTTGCAGGCAAAACGATCTAACTTCAAGACTCTACGTTTGGTTGTTTTCCCTCACTTCAACGGAGCCATGGTAAAAAAAAGAAAAAATATGGACTCCTTCAATGATGCTTCTTTACGGGGACGAGGGTAGTTATTGATCACCCCCTGTTCAGTTGGACCCCTCCCCACTTAATACATAATGATAATAAATACTGATTGTGCAACTGATATTGATTATAGTTTCAATACAAATATATAAATTTTCGATAAAAGTTAAATAATATAATAATAATAAAATTATTCCAAATAAATAATAATTTAGTACTAAATTAGTATTTTTAATATTCTATTAAATTAGTTGCTTTAACTAAAGCAATAAATGTGACTAAATTTTTAATAGACTCTTTTTTGCTGGTGTAATTATCCACGATAACAAAGTGGTTTTCTCTATGAGATATATGTAGTTTGAGGAAATATAAAATTTGCGGTCTCACCACAAAACCACTACACCTGAAAGCGTTAAACAGTCATCCCATGATATAAATATAATGGCCAAAATATGGTTTCTAAAATGTCTCTTTGAATACAAAATCCACCCTAATATCATCCTTTAAATTAATTGAGTTCTGACAGAAAGTTTATTAAACGAGAATTATTTATTGAGACATTTTCCCAATTGGGATTTAAAAAATAATCCCATAACAAGAGGCTTAAAAAATCGAAAGAGGAGGGGATGAATCAAATAATATTAAGAAACCCTCTGGATTTTAGATTGAGGGGAGCGAATAGAGACATCGACCATCATTTTTAGTGTCTTTGATCCAGCAACTTATTGGAATGATTGAACCAAGACGAAAATACAAATAGAATTAATAAAAATATGGAATATTTGATGTATCTTCTTTTCTTATGTTCTGGCCATATGGCAAAATATAATAATAGAAAACATCCTTTCTAAAAGGAATTTTGCTTTTCATATTTTTTTTTAAATAAATATACATGCAGTGTGGCGGGATATCTTATTGTAAGGATGAACATGTCTACGGCGAAGTGGTCCAGTCCCAGAGGCG
The DNA here is from genome assembly GCA_023213315.1 of Euborellia annulipes. Classification (NCBI taxonomy): domain Eukaryota; kingdom Metazoa; phylum Arthropoda; class Insecta; order Dermaptera; family Anisolabididae; genus Euborellia; species Euborellia annulipes. Next base: position 94,918 of record JAKCPI010030927.1, read on the forward strand.
CCATTTATGCCCAATCAATACAATCATCTTGCAATATTATTCGATTTTCCTTAAAATCGCATTTGAAAAACATCCCTTATTCCAAATGTTTATTTTTTTAGAACTTGGTCCAATAGGTTCTATAATCACCCAATGCAAATTCAGTCCTATAATTTTTTATACTAATTACCAGGTTATAGACCAATGACCAGATTTATGGATTAAATTTGTAAAAATAAAATTATTTTGAGAAATTAGTTATATTTATAAACGAGACGTGAGTTGTTTTTTATCATTCTCACTTAATAAGTATGAACAATGTATCAGGCACATGAATTGACATGTATTACCCAAACGACTAACTTTTGTAAGTTTCGTTATGCAAATATTCCATCGAATTTATTATATGTATTTCTTATGTAGGAAAGACTGAAGATGGGTCAAAAAAATTAACCGGAAACATTAAAAAAAATCGTTGGATTGTAAAAAATCGGACGGAGGCTTTTTATTTTTGGCTCGGCCTACTCCTTCTCCTGTTTATACGGATATATATACAGTATATATAACAATCATTCTATATACATCAAATTTCACTTTCTCAAATGCGAAGACCCCAGGACTGTTGTCATGATATTTTTTATTATTATTATAACATTTATTTTCTAAATATTCAATTTATAATAAACAAGTCTGATAAATTCAAATAATTTTTCCGAATTATACAGGCCGTTAGTGTTTATCGGTAAATCACTATAATATATCACAACTCCTGGGGCCTCCGCCCTCGACGACTCATGAAAAACACATCGTCCTCTGGAATGTCGAGATTGTCGGCAGCCATTAACTAAATGTTTATATACTGTATGATGTATGAATTGTCTTCGGAGGAAAAAGAGGAAAAGTAATTATTCTTACGGAAACAGTTTTAATGTAGGTGGAGGAGAGAAAAAAACTTTTTATCTCATACAAATGAAACGGAAAAAGAAACGAATTTTTCTATATAAATGGCATTTTAAAGTTTCGTGAAATTCAGGCAGACAAAGAATGTATTTTTATCATTTAAATGGAATGAATCTTTCACGGATTTGAAGATTCTAGATGAATAAAAAAGAATAAATAAAAAAGAAAAAAAAAGTAAATAAATTTGTTTTTTGGATTATGAGGATAAAATAAAGAAATATCTTTCTAAGGATGAGAGTTAAAAAGGTGTCACAAACATTTCTGACAGATAATAATAACTGGTAGGTCTATGCAATAATAAATAGACGCTTAAATAAATTAATTAAAACTCTGATTATTGCCTAAATTCATATTTTATAATCTCCTTTATTTGTTCTTATTCTCAGGGTCGGCCTAAGGCGTGTGCGACTTGTGCGGAGGCACACGTGCGCTTTTCTGGGGGGTGCCGAAAAGGCCTAAGTTTTTCAAAATTAAAACTAATAAAAACCTAACCTACACCTACCCTTTCACAAGACCTTTCGACAACCTTGCAATTTTGTCAATTGAAAATTATATTTCATCAACTTTAGATTATAGCCTAATGGCCTGAATACATTTTCGACTGCCAAAGCTCGGAAGATTCATTTCTAAGTGTTTATATTTAATGTGACGTACACCTTATTCAACATATGTATATTAGGGTGGTCCATATTTATAGAAATCAAAAAATTTTTTTAGAAATTTAATAGCAGGTATTCATAGATCTTTTCCATTGCATTAAAAAATAATGTCTGCAAAATTTGAACTCATTTGTAAAACAGGAACACGTGGCCCATAGTCTTTGAACTTTGAGAATTTTCAAAAAAAAAACACTTAAAACTAAGCATCATATTTACGACCCTAAGGGAATAAATTAATTTTACATTCCAATAAAAGTAGAAATTTATTATTTAGAATCTTTTTGCTGCTTAAAATTATTTACTTTAAAGAATACATAATAAATTAATAGAACTAATAAGATCCAGATCAAGCAGCGGAAACTTGAATATTTTGGCCCCATACTCAGGAACGAGAAATACAGTTTGCTGCAGATAATTGTCCAAGGAAAGGTTAAGGGCAAAAGGGGTCCTGGAAGGAGAAGCATCTCATGGATGGCAAACCTGAGGAAGTGGTATGGCGTCTCAGCTACGGAACTCTTCAGAGCAGCCAAGCAACAAAGCCAAGATGGCCATGATGATCGCCAACATCCGAAAAAGGATAGGCAGATGAAGAAGCTACGTGTTCTTTTTCACCGATTTTTTTTTCCATTTTGTTGAAATTATTTTTTATAGAAAGGAATAATTTGAGAGGTATCTGCATTAAAAAAAATGCAACTTGATAAATAAGGACCATCCTAATGTATATACTTTAATGTGTTTTTTAATGTAACATAAATATTTTTACTGAGTATTAAATCAAACAAAGATATTTCTATAATAAAAATCTGATTTTTATTTTTATTTATCTGTCAAACCATTAAATAAACTACAAGGATCAGAAGTTTGCTATTTCCTCAAGATCTGTACATTACACCTATTGAAGCTTAAAAAATTCAGATACAATATGTTTTACCTAACAACTCTTATTGTAAGGTGAGCCAAAGTTCATCCTTGCACACACAGACAGCATTTTGCTCTCAGGCAACCCTGTTTATTCTAGCTTATTTATTTATTTATATGAAAATATACCATGCAATAAAATAAACTTATTCATCTATCACATCCACATCAACAAACACAGTCCAATAGGCGTAATTATTTATTAATATTTTTCTTCTTTTAATGTGAATGCTTAAGAAAACTTATTCTCACGTAATTTTCAATTTCAAGAACTAGTGTGGGAATAGAAAATTAAATATTTGAAAAGCGGTTAAATTAATTAAAAAACATGGTTTAATTTTCTCAAAATAAACATTGAAGATTGAGTTCAGTTTTTTAATTAATTAATTAAATTGTTATATAAAAATTCAAATAATTAAGGGAGAATAAATTTTTTTCATCCATTTGTTTTTTGAATATTTTGTCTGATTTCAAGAGCTTCACTTAAAAGTAGTGGCGCAGTCGACTTATACTCTATTAGAGAGTGATGTTTTTATTTCTTTTAGTGAGAATAGACGAGGAGCTAGATTTAGATAAATCAATAGGAAGGATAGATTGAGTGTCTAGTATAGAATCAAACTAATATTGTCCTTTGAGAAAAATTAAACCTCTACTCCAGTGGTTCCCAACCTTTTTACTTTCTCGTACCCTATATATGAAATATATAGAGAGAAAGTATTGCGATCATGTCAAAAATTCGATGTCGAGATTTTGATGAATATACATGTTTTGAGCAGCGGCGTAACCAGCCTTTGAGGGCGGGGGGGCGAAGCTCAACTAGGGCGCCGATTTTCCAGGGGGCTCCGCCCCTGGACCCCCTTGCTCGCCTTCGGCGAGCAATTGCCGCCTTCGGCGGGCAAATTTCTTGCATCCTGTAATTTTCTCAGCGAATTTGTTTATATTTACATGTTTTTTAATGACACCTGTATGATTTTGTTTTGATTTTTCTTTGCTTTTACGAAAAATGTCGTTTTCTTCTGTGATTATTTCAAAAACTATTCAGTTTTCGGGAAAATATCAAAGAATAAAAACTTTTTAAAATTGAGTATTTTATTTCGACGGGCATGCAAATGAAATTTTATTTAAAAATTGCTAGACATTCGTTCATTCATTCACTAAATCTCGGGCGGGAATGGGCGGATTTGAAAAAATTCCTGGCGGGCTAGGGCGGGCCTGAAGAATGGTCAAAGCCCTTTCATTTTGAGAAAATGGAAAAAAACTGAAAAACTACATCAGTAAAATACTAGTACTTTTTGGCCGATTTTGATTAAAAGCTTATTTTCACGGTCCCGGGGGGTGTTTAACTTAAATATAACATTTCAGTCTCATAGCTCAATTCCTTCATGCTTAAAAAAATTTTGAATTTCAAAAAATTAAATATTAAGGCTTATACGAATCCTGAGTAAATCTCCACAGCCATAAAACATCAAATTAAGGCTTATATATTGCAAAATAAAAAAAATTTTTAATTATAAAGCCTCTATATACGTTATTTATTATTTTTGGAATTAAATTCATTTAAAATAGTAGAATTCAAGTTGTAATATAATTTTAAAAGAAAACAATCAATTTTTTAAGACAATCGATTAAAAGAATATGATAAAATCACATTCGCTGGGCTATATCTTAGAGGCCGTAGGGCGCCTATGCCGGTTTCGGGGGGCGCCAAGGGCTCAATGCGCCTGGGGCGGGGGGGCTCGCGCCCCCCTCGCCCCCCTGGTTACGCCACTGGTTTTGAGGTCTCCTGGGTCCAAAAAAGTGGGTCCCGCAAATTGGTCTGTGTGTGTGTGTGGACAGATTTTTAGCATGAAGGAATTGAGCTACCGGATTGAAATTTTATATTTAATAGTCGCAAAGCCCGCCTTCGGCGGGCTTTCCGCCTAGCCACGGCCCTGCGCCCCCTGGACCCCTTGCTCGCCTTAGGCGAGCAAGTTTATTCCCAATTTGGGATATTTCTTGTTGCAATGCAAGTGTTAAGATGTTAAGGAAGGATCTTATATTCAAGCGAGGCGAGGGTACCGATTGGGAACAGCACAAAAGGGTCTGTTTATGACTGTTTAAAGGGTCAGTCACCTCTCTTCGTTTTTCAACTGCTGCGTAGCCCCCACCCTCAGCCCATAGTCAGGTAGGAAGCTGGTTCACACAGCATAAAGGACGCTCTCTAATTTCTAGCCAATTTGTTGATTTTGTGTTCCCATATTGAAGAAATTTGATTATAATTAATTTTCCAAAACATTTAAGAGATTCAAATTATTACTACGTTACTCCCAGAGCCATATACTATATGTATACTTAATTTCAAATGGATTCATTGGAAATTGTGGATTTCTATAGAACATATACATACATATTTACATACATACATACATTTTTCCCATTTCATTTTTATATATATAGATTAGGTACCTTCCCAGAATTTCAAAATAAGCTTTTGAACAAAATCGGCCAAAAAGTACTAGTACTTTACTGATGTACTTTTTCAGTTTTTTTCGATTTTCTCAAAATTCCCTCCAAGGATTTTTTTTAAAATTCATAAATCAACTATTTTTTAGATGCTCTTTAAAATGTATATTCTCATTTTGCCGTTGAAATCTTCTGAAGACCACTTTACTCTTGTTCTTCATAGGAAAGATAGAAATGGTTGCCATGGTAACGGAATTTAAATCTTTTTTCTTTTTATTAGATTAAAAATCTGGTGTGACTGGCGCACAGCACACAACTTTCTCTTACCCTTCGGTAAGAGAAAGTTGTGCACTGTGCTGGTCACACCAGATTTTTTGTGTCGAGATATATTTAGTTTCCGATAGCATCTTAGTTTCAAACTTGCATTTTAAATGTTGACTGCTTCAAATAAAGTATGGTTATTTTTAAAAATTTTAATCTCATATTTGGACATTTTATACACAATATAGAATCGTAAATAAATACAAAATTTCATAAGAATTGGAAAAAAAAATTTTAAATGCCTAAAAAGTTCTAAAGGGGACCCCCTTTTGAATCGAAATTAACATACAAATCCCTATAGGAAATTAACATTGTTCCTATGCGAAGATAAGGTGGAAAGGGAATTTAAAAAAGAGTAGAGAGAGACGATAATGTTTGCAAGTGAGAGAGAGACATATATGTTTTCTTTGAAACAATTAAAGACACAAATAAATTTAAAAAAATGGGAATTTAAATAATAATTGATTTTTAATCTAATAAAAAGAAAAAGATTTAAATTCCGTTACCATGGCAACCATTTCTATCTTTCCTATGAAGAACAAGAGTAAAGTGGTCTTCAGAAGATTTCAACGGCAAAATGAGAATATACATTTTAAAGAGCATCTAAAAAATAGTTCATTTATGAATTTTAAAAAAAATCCTTGGAGGGAATTTTGAGAAAATCGAAAAAAACTGAAAAAGTACATCAGTAAAGTACTAGTACTTTTTGGCCGATTTTGTTCAAAAGCTTATTTTGAGATTCTTCAAAGGTACCTAAGTTAAATATAAAATTTCAATCCGGTAGCTCAATTCCTTCATGCTAAAAATCTGTCCACACATACAGACACACGCACGCACACACATACACACACACAGACCAATTTGCGGGACCCACTTTTTTGGACTCAGGGGACCTCAAAACATGTATATCCATCAAAATCTCGACATCGAATTTTTGACATGATCGCAATACTTTCTCTCCTATATATTTCATATATAGGCTAAGAGAAAGTAAAAAGAGTAGAGAGAGAGACGATAATGTTTGCAAGTGAGAGAGAGACATATATGTTTTCTTTGAAACAATTAAAGACACAAATAAATTTAAAAAAAAATGGGAATTTAAATAATAATTGATTTTTAATCTAATAAAAAGAAAAAGATTTAAATTCCGTTACCATGGCAACCAGTTCTATCTTTCCTATGAAGAACAAGAGTAAAGTGGTCTTCAGAAGATTTCAACGGCAAAATGAGAATATACATTTTAAAGAGCATCTAAAAAATAGTTCATTTATGAATTTTAAAAAAAATCCTTGGAGGGAATTTTGAGAAAATCGAAAAAAACTGAAAAAGTACATCAGTAAAGTACTAGTACTTTTTGGCCGATTTTGTTCAAAAGCTTATTTTGAGATTCTTCAAAGGTACCTAAGTTAAATATAAAATTTCAATCCGCTAGCTCAACTCCTTCATGCTAAAAATCTGTCCACACACACAGACACACACACACACACATACATACATACATACACACAGACCAATTTGCGGGACCCACTTTTTTGGACTCAGGGGACCTCAAAACATGTATATCCATCAAAATCTCGACATCGAATTTTTGACATGATCGCAATACTTTCTCTCTCTATATATTTCATATATAGGGTAAGAGAAAGTAAAAATCAATTATTATTTAAATTCCCATTTTTTTACTTTCTCGTACCCTATATATGAAATATATAGAGAGAGAAAGTATTGCGATCATGTCAAAAATTCGATGTCGAGATTTTGATGGATATACATGTTTTGAGGTCCCCTGAGTCCAAAAAAAGTGGGTCCCGCAAATTGGTCGTGTGTGTGTGTGTGTGTGTGTGTGTGTGTCTGTGTGTCTGTGTGTGTGTAACGATTTTTTTAGCATGAAGGAGTTGAGCTAGGAGGTTGAAATTTTATATTTAACCTAGGTACCTTTGAAGAATCTTAAAATAAGCTTTTGAACAAAATCGGCCAAAAAGTACTAGTACTTTACTGATGTACTTTTTCAGTTTTTTTCGATTTTCTCAAAATTCCCTCCAAGGATTTTTTTTAAATTCATAAATCAACTATTTTTTAGATGCTCTTTAAAATGTATATTCTCATTTTGCCGTTGAAATCTTCTGAAGACCACTTTACTCTTGTTCTTCATAGGAATGATAGAAATGGTTGCCATGGTAACGGAATTTAAATCTTTTCTTTTTATTAGATTAAAAATCAATTATTATTTAAATTCCCATTTTTTTTAATTTTATTTTCTGTCTTTAATTGTTTCAAAGAAAACATATATCACTCTCTCTCTCTCTCTCTCACTTGCAAACATTATCAAGGAATTTTTTTATAGGGTTTGTTTTTTTAAGGGGGTTGAAAAAAAAAAAGAAAAGAAGTCTCTCTCTACTCTTTTTTAAATTCCCTTTCTGGCTTATCTTCCATCCATAGGACCAATGTTAATTTCCTATAGGGATTTGTATGTTAATTTCGATTCAAAAGGGGGTCCCCTTTGGAACTTTTTAGGCATTTAAAATTTTTTTTTCCAATTCTTATGAAATTTTGTATTTATTTACGATTCTATATTGTGTATAAAATGTTCAAATATGAGATTAACATTTTGAAAAATAACCATAGTTTATTTCAAGCAGTCAACATTTAAAATGCAAGTTTGAAACTAAGGTGCTATGGGAAACTAAATATATCTCGACACAAAAAATCTGACCAGATTTTTTGATGTGCGGCCCACTTTTTGCGTAAAGAAAACTCTAAGGCCCAGTGTATATATATAATTTTATATAAATATATATAATTTTTATCTTTTCATAGAAGTCCGCGGCCCAGTTCCAATCAGCCCAAGGCCCACAACTGGGCCGCGGCCCGCGGGTTGGGAACCGCTGCTCTATTTTTGGAGAAATTAAAATATTTGTTCGACCTAGTACTGTACCCTATATATGAAATATATATAGAGAAAAAGTATTTTTTAATTTCTATTATTTTAAGTTATAAATTAATTAGAAAGTATTGCTATCGTGTCAAAATTATTAGAACATCCCAAATAGCTGCCGCCATTATTAATATTATTATTATTATTTTTATTTTTTTTTCAAATAAAATATTAAATTTAAAAATAAAAGCGTTAATCGCTTATCGAATTGTTATTTAATTTTCTACAAATATTTTTTTTAAGATTTAAACTTCCGACTGTAGTACTCGTTGAAACATTTTGTAAATTAAAATTAAATATACAAATTAATCACTAGGTTATTTGTTTCAAATACTTGATACGTATTTCGACAATTCTTTGTCATCAGAAATTTAGAATATAATCACTTCTAATGATGAAAAGTAATTGTGTTAATTTTTATTTGAAACAAATAACCTAGTGTTTAATTTGTATATTTAATTTTAAATATTTTTTGCTTTCCTGAATGTAAGGCTTATGCAAGAAGTTTCTTTTTTTGTACTTAATACTTTTCCACAAAATACCATAAAATTATAAAATGTTTTAGATCTATCTCTATAATTCATTGGCAAGTAACAATCCAGAATGCGCTCTATGAATCGGCGACACACGGACATACGAGTACAGACAGACACTTGGGAATTATATAAGCTTATATATAGATTTGCTATTATCACGAAGCGGTGGTCCTCGGCTAGTTGTTAAGCCGGAGCCATATGTTAAATGATAACCCGTGAGATTTCATTCCGGTCTAGTTATTATGGTCAAATGTTGTGCTTATAGCTCTTTTATGCCAGTTGCTAAAGGGATTTCGTAGCCAAAAGGGCGCATTTCTGCCAAGGGCCACGTATGCTCCGGAAATGGAAAATTGATATTAAAGAGAGCGAGGAAAAAAAATCAATTCGAAGCCTCCATGTAAATTTAAATCTAAGCAACGTCTCGATTTCTCTTCTCGCTCCCGATCGGTTCTTGTGTGCAATTTCGCAAAACCGACCGCTGTATAAAATCGCTCTTTTTCATTCGGTAAATTGAGGTGTTCATGTATTAAAGCACTGCACCTAACCTGAATGCTTATTTCGATTCTGGGCCATCGATATCTGACTTCCTTCCTGATAATTTTTTATATCCAATATACAAACAGGAAATTTATTCCAAGAATGGTGATTTCTATTAATGAGACAATTTACTGGTAAAACATCGTCTTCAACTCTCTTGTGATTATACTGGAAGGTTGTCGTTTCCTTTCCAAAAACAGACCCAATGTTTATAAAGGTGATTTGCCATAGCATGTGACAATTGTAGTGGGGATAGGCCCATTTTCTTAAACTATTTTTATTATTAATATTATACTTTTATTTTTTCGCACTTATTTAAAAATATAAATCTATTTATTTTTATTTAAGGGTTTACAGGCATATTCCAAAGTTTGCCTGGCGTGATCCTTTTTTCAGAAACCACATACATACATAAATTCTCTAGAATCAACCATTTTATATACTATTACTGTATATTCAATATATAAAGTCTAAATATAATCGTGACTCTAATTAACTTGTTGAATCATCTCGGTCGGCTACCTGATCAAGAGAGCCAGAAGCCCTCTTGGGCTAAGGTCACTTTATTGTATTCAGTTTTTTGTCTCTTGAAAATAAGGAATTTTATCTGAAAGATCCTTTTTTCCACTAATGTCAATGGCCGAAAGCCTAAAAACGTATGCAAAAGTTTTTTATTCAAAAAAAATAATTTGTATAAACATTAGATAGATAATATTTTGAAACATTTCACCTTTTGTTTTATAACATTATATTTACCTTTTAATGTATGAAACAGATCTTCTAAATCCCATTCGATTAGCATGTGATATAATTTTAAATAGTCTTCATTTAAGTCCTGCAAATCAAGCACAAAATTTATTATAAATAATATATTAAAAGAAAATAATAATATATTTTGTACGCGTACCTTGGTTTTTTGCCATAATATGTAAGAAAAAAACAGGACACAAAGAAAATTTTGTTAGACGTGCCGTGAATAAAAAGTACAAATATTTTTCAAAATTAAAAATATACATGTATATATGATAGAAGATATCAACTCGGTTTTAAAATATTCAAAGAATGAATATGGAAAAGAAATGTAGCCTAGTCTAACTCAAGCTAGTCATACTGTCTGCTAAGAGAGAATGACGAGCTTTGAGTTAGAGTAAGCAATGGGTAGGTAGGTAGAGAGGGAGTTTCCTTTTTCTCAGGTAGAAATAAGAATTTAAAGGTTTTTACTGTCAAAATTAAAGGAAACCTTGTCAATTTTACAGGATTTCTTTTTGAATTAGAACTCGATGAAATTTCCTGTAAAAATAAAAGGAAATTTTTTTATTTTTTACCGGATGATTTTGTCATATAGAACTTGAGGCGATTTCTTGTAAAATTAAAAGGAAACTTTGTTAATTTTATGGGAAGGTTTGTTGAAAATTTTTAAAGGGATTTCACTTTAATTTTACAAGGTCGGTTTTTTTTCAGTGTAGGAATACTTGTTCCAATAAATTATGGGCCGGTTTCTTCACTTATGGCCAAGTATCGAATAAACTAATAGCTAGCTAACAACAGAATACTAGTCAAGAAGTTCCTTAATCTTCCTATGGTTTGTGTGAACAGATTACTTTATATTTTCTATTTGCAATTTGTTTGTCAAATAGAGCTTGACGTGGAATAAAAAGAATATTTTATATTGTTTATAAGTTTATTATCAAGGTTGTGACTGCGACTGCAGCAGCTGCAGTTCCCAAAAATCCTTCATCTTCAGAAAAATATTCAGGGATCAACATTTATGAAATCTCACTTTTGGTCTATTTGATGAAAACAAATGATGAAAACTTTACAAGAAACGGCAAATAAGAAATGTTTAAATTATCAATTAGAATATTTCAAGCCCAGAGTGTTGAGAATGAATACGAAGCAACCACCACACAAAAGGTCAGGCTTCATATCCGATTTGGAAAATGCTTATGGAAACCAAGAGAGAGAGAGAAAGAGAGAGCCAAGGATGAAATCTGAAAATTTACGAAACAATTGCGACGCTAACCAAGTGAACCGTTAAATACGCGCTGCCTCCAAATTAAACCGCATAATCCACTTAAATATCAAATTAGATTATCAGCCTATTATTTATTTCCAGTAAATTAAATTGTTTCTAATCTTAGCTGGCTTAAAACAGCTAACATTTTTATCGAGGGCATCTCTTACTACATTCACAATCTATAAATTTACTTTCACGTTGAGTCCGCACAAGTGGACGGATTTTCTATCGAAAGAGGAATTAAATTCTTTTTACCTAACCTTAGCTTCAAGGTCTAAAAATGTTTTTTCATTTTTCATCAAATCTAATGGAATGTGAATTTTGTAAAGAAAAAAAACAAATATATTTTGTGTTGTTGCAAATGGAAAGAGTAAGCTACAGTGGTACCTCGAGATACGAGTGCCCTAACATACCAGTTATTTGAGTGAGATACGAGCTTTCGAGCGAGCCAAGTTTTGTTTTGAAATACGAGCGAAATTTGAGATACGAGGAACGGCCAGCTGCGAAAAAATTGCAACTGGTGGTGCACCGGAGCTTGCCTAACTCATTTGACATACGAGCAAGGTTACTGAACGAATTAAACTCGTATCTCGAGGTATTTCTGTATCTTATCGAAGGCAAGGGCGGATCCAGAGGTGTTTCTCGGGGGCCCCCGGGGGCGGGTAATCTGGTGTGACTCGTCGCAGAACATACTATTTTTTCTTAATTTCGGTAATTTAAAGGCACATTCTGTACTAATTTGCCAGAATATAAATACAAATCAAATTTTTAAGTATTAATTTTTAAAATTTTACATTAAAAATGAATTTTTTTTTCAAAAAAAAAGTATTTTTTTTAAATCTCATGGGGGTAATTACCCTCTTTACCCCCCTTGTATCCGCCCTTGCATGAAGATCAAAACAAAATACAGGTAGGGCCTATAAGAGTTAATTTTATTTATTATACATATATAATAATATATCTATTCGGAATAGATAGAACAGATAGAATAACTATAATATTTATTTCTTAAGATATTGTCATTCATCAAGAAATAGGGAGGTGCGAAATGACCAATGATGTCTATAGACATGGCGCTTATAAGCGCCCTTAATTATAAAAATATATATATATATATATTTAAACAATACTTTTTCTCTCTATATATTTCATATATAGGGTAAGAGAAGTAAAAAAGTTCTCTTTAAAAAAAAAACTTCTCACCTGCAAAATAAAAAATTTTATTCAAAATTTATTTAATAGGATAAATTTGGTTTGGCATTTAGATGATTTTTAAAAGACTCTCTTTATTCACCCACCCCTAAAAATCGCATTCATGATCATACAACGCTAAGGTGATAGGGAATCGTGATGCACCACACCAAACCAACCAGGTGCGATGTCTAAAGGGGACCGGAAGCCCCGGGTCTCCTTGTTGCCATAGCAACCCTTTCTAAGCTTATTATTCCGGTGGCAACTTGGCGGCGAGTCGAGTCCTTAAAGACGCGCAGGTTTGATTCGCCGTCCGCGACTCACGGGAGATTAGATGGCTTCAAAAGGGGGGGGGGTAACACTGTCGCCACGTCCTATCCCCTTCTCTGTCTCTCTCTTTTCAAGACGTGAATTTGAAAACTGCTACTTAAACTTCGCTCAAAAAAAAGGATCATGAACTCAACCCAGTCCACAATTGTGAATCATACTTTGAAAAGCACTTTGCAAAACTAACACTACGACTTTTTTTTTACTTTATCTTAGGTAAATACGACGTTTTTCAATTAAATATCGTATCTTAAAATATGCAATCTTGCAATTTAAATAAATTCGTGAAGGTCCAAGAGTTTTATTATATGTGGAGTATCATCTTAAGGACGAAGGGGCAGGGGAAAGGGAAGGAGAGTTCATAAAAAATAATTAAAAAGATTGTTGAGTTTAAGAAACAAAAGATAGCAGTAAAAATCATTCTAATTGAAGCGATTAAAACTTATTCATTCTAAGTGATTAAAAATACGTATAGTATAAGGCAGAAGTTCCAAAAACTCAAAGTTTGAAAAAGTTATTGTGTAGAAAAAAAAAAAAAACATGATCATATACACTAGAAAAATGAATATAAAATTCACAATAGGGAAAAGATCAGATCTGTTGAGTCCAGTCGTGTTGAGAGCCGTAGTGACGTCAACCTGGAACAAGAAAAAGGCCGCCTTTTTCTTGTTCCCGGTTGACGTCACTGCGCAAAAAAATACAAATTTGTATGACTTTTGCGTATGACTCTCGTTCTCACTATTTCAACCGGATTGGAAGAGATGCAGCGTTTTGAAAGGCTTTGAGGGGGATCGAACTCGTAAAGAAGTCACGCTTCAAAAATCCTCTAATAGATCTTAAAAAGAGGGATTTTTATTGACGTCATAAGCTTATTATTTACATGTTTAACGAAACAACAATGTAGATGCCAAATGTTATCACTAAAGACCTGGTTTTAAGCAAAATGCTTATTGCTGAATTTTATCAGCAAGCATTAGATATTCAGTCTCTGGTCTGGTTTTTTAAGCACCTTTTTCCATATTTTTGTGCTTTTTTTTGTCCGGTCTATAGTTATCACTGATTAACTCTGTGCAATTATAGGCCTATATACTTAATATCTGATCTAAGGACTGAAGATGTCAAAAGAACCGAAACGTCTCCGGTGATTGGAATCTCATACAGAACACAAATATCATACTTATATATAAAGCTCTTATTTGGTGTCCGATGTGTGAAACAACCAATCAGGCCTCAGGGATAGCGCTAATTGGCGAAATACAGAGAGGGCGGAGTCGGAGAGGCAAATTCAAAATTTTTTTTGCCAGGAGAGATATCAATTTGGTTTCTTCACTAAAACTTTCCTTAGATAAGAATCTAAATTTGTTGTTACTTTTTCGGATTTAAAATTCTTGAATGAATATCTATCAAGGGGTTTAAAAGTTTAAAGGTTTTTTCTGTAATTGCCCCACCCCCGAAATTTTTATTTTAAAATTGTTGATTTTTTTTAATAGGTCCCTGCTCGCCTGATTTCATTTCCATGCCCGTTGGCCGGAATCAGTTTATTAAAGAGAAATTTAGACTTGCTACCAGCCCGTAATTTTTTTCATGGCCTTCAAAACCCACATGCCGGGCAGGGCGAATACTCAAATTTTAAACTCGATTCAGTGTATTTTCATTTAGGCAAAAATAATATGGGCTTTAAAATTAAGAGGAAAACTACTGATCACGTCCAGAGACGCCGCCCGCCAGGGCAAGTTGAGATGGGCGCGGCGTCGCCGCGCCCATCTCAACTTGTTTATTTTATAAAGATAAATATAATTAATTTCAACATTAAACCTTAGAATATAATTTAAAAAAATCAATTAATGAAATAAATCTGTTCAATAATCTAATTATAAATTTTAATAAAACAAAATTTATTTGATTATAATCAAAATTAATGAGAAGAGAATTTAATATTAATTTTATTATTACATAGTAACTCTATTTCAAGCCAAGAGAGATAGATAGACATGTGTCACCGAGGAGAGGAGGGGAGGGAAGGGATTGAAGGTTCACCAATAAATTTCGTTCGATACCCCCCTACCCCCCCCCCCGTGTAGCAATAATATCTCCGCTTTCAGATTTCAAAATATTACTCTGAATATTGGGAACCGATCATTTCATCTTTCTTGTCTTCGGATAATATTCTTATCAGGTAGAATCAATATGACAGCGCTCAGTCACGGTTATAAAAAAAAATAAACTGTATAGGCTATATATGGGTATTTTAATATATACTCATATATGTGATGTATATCTGATAGTAAAAAGAAAACACTTTTTAGTAATTCATTCTTATTTTGCTCTTCTTTTTATTTATATTTATTATATTCTAGTAGTAGATTTCAGAAGCCTACTATTTTTTATTCTGTCTACATTTTATAATTTTAACCAGCTGGTGTGAAAGCACGTCGCGGAACATAAAATGGCCTGTCTGTCTGTGTGGTCAAAATAAACCAAGAAGGAAATGAGCTACAAGATTGAAATTTGACATTTAATTTAGGGTCCCGAAAATAAGCTTTTGAATAAAATCGGCCAAAGAGTACTAGAACTTTACTGATGTAATTTTTCAGTTTTTTTTTCGATTTTTCAAAATTGGCTCCAACTATTTTGATTAAAATTCATAAATTTTTTAGATGCTTTTTAAATCTCATTTTGTCTTCAAAATTGTTTGAAGACCACTTTGCTCTTGAATTTCAGAGGAAAGAATAGGAGATTGTTGCCAAGGTAACAAAGTATAAATATTTCCCTATGTTTATAAATTTCACATCTTGAATTCTAGCATACTGCCTGAAACTAAAAATATACGACACAAAAAATCTGATGTGATAAGCACAGAACACAAATTTCAATTACGAAGGGCAAGTTGTGTGCTGTGCGACTGTCACATCAGAATTTTTTAAATTCTTTTGTTATTCAGTTTAATTTTTATTTATTTTGTTTTTAACTCAGCAGCATCTCAAATTCGATTACTATTTTTTCCTATACTAGCCTACTGAGGAAATAAATATTTCCTAACTATGTATTAAACTTAATACTTTGGTGAGGGCGGCGAAAGACCTTCAAGGTTCTCCTTTACGATGTCAAACGACCGCTCCGAAGTTTAATTACAGCCTTCCAATGACTATTAATGAGTGCCAATGCAAACCAATGCAGCTGCAAGCACCATTGATAAGGGACTTGAAGCTATTTCAAACAAAAGGGGTCTGGCCAGCAGATGAGGGATTTAAGGAGAACATCGCAATTCGCACTACCAGCTCATTTGCATTCTGTTTATTTATAAATGCATTACGCATCGATATGACGAGGAAAGTTCGTAATAACTTTGTGGGACCACCAACCGAATAATTTAAAATCCCTGCCTTCTGAAACAAAGCCAACAGTCTTTATTTATTTTATATACAGTAGGGCCTACGGCGGGCAAATTTAAGATTCGCCTTCGGTGAGTCCTTAACCATTAACCCTCTTGCTCGTTATCGCCAAGAAAATTCCCTGCCCTCGGCGGGCGGGCTTGTTTCTTGCACGGCCACCGAAACCGGGAAAACAAATTAGTAATATCAAACTATTCCTATATATTAAATACTAAACATCTTTATAAGTTTTTAAAGAAATATAATAAACGTAATCAAAATTGCCAAATTACAATTTTTTTTTGGAATAAACAAAAAAAAATAATGTTGATGTTTAGTTAAATGAAGAAAATTTAAATTTCGTAAAAATTAGGATTGGTAGCCAATCCAATTAAAATAAATTGTCTCGTGAGACGGGATGCGAACCCGCGACCCTATTATCATTTATAAGATATTAAAGAAAATACAGTATAGTATAATATCCTATGGGAAATTTAAATTTCTCAAAAAAATTATTCAATCTCACAAATAGATTATGTCTATAAAAATTATATTAAATTTAATAATATTAAAAAAATTGGGGCTTTTTAATTTGTCTTTTAGCAGGTGGGAGGAAGGGTTAGGGGTGGGGGTATTCTCATATTGATATCTCATTTCAGGTAAAAAGTTGGAAAATCCAAATAAAAAATGCATTTTTCACAAAAATGGTGTTTTTGGTGAAAATTGTTTGAAGTACACTTTACTGATGTATTTCAGATTTTTCAAATTCATTTTTCGGCTCTTCTGTCCATAGAGCCAATGTTAAATCTCTATGGGATATGCAGGTAAATTTCGATTCAAAAGGGGGGTCTCCTTTGAAGCTTTTTACACATTTAAAAATGTTTTTTTTTTTTTTATTCTTATGAAATTTTGTATTTATTTAGGAAAATAACCTTAGTTTATTTCAAGCAGTCAACATTTAAAGTACACAGAGCCTATGGGAATTTTGAATAAATTGACTTTTTTACTTTTTATTTATGAAATTCAAGTGGTCAAGTTAACTAAGGTGCTATGAGAAACTTAGTATATCTCGACACAAAAAAATCTGGTGTGACAAGCACAGTACACAACTTTTTCTTACCGAAGGGTAAGAGAAAGTTGTGTGCTGTGCGACCAGTCACACGAGATTTTTTAAGTTTTTCCAATTTCCTCCAAATAGTACACGTATTTACCTCTCTTAGTGCTTATTCTATGTAAAATATGTAGCATAATAAAGCTAGACAGTGATCAAATTTTCTCATTTAAGAAAAAAAAAAATTAACATGAAAAATGTTTTTCAAACTACTCGTTCGTATCTATAATAACAACGAAGACCATCAGAGAAACTTGTTGAGCTACAAGACCCCCACCATCCATTCGCTCGAGCTGAATAATTAATTAATAGTTAAAAATAAAATAACCCTTAAGCGACCCAACTTAGCTAACATTCAATGATCTGATGTTTAGATGAAGTTGATGTATCTAGTCCAAGTTAAGTTAACGCATTCACTGTCGAAATTTTGTATTTACTTTAGATTGTGTACTTTAACATAGTTAAGTATACTTTATTAAGGTAAAATTAATGAAAATCATCAGAATTAATCACAGATAGAGAGAGTGAGAGAAATTTCGTCAACTTTTACTTGGATTTAGAGATGGCTAGAGGCTAGTCTACAGCATATTGTTTTATTAATTTAATTATAAGGACCGTCGGCCAAAAAATAAATACTTTTGCGTATTACCCGTTTATTTGTAAATATTTCGACCCCAGTGATATGGAATCATCTTCACTACAATCAAAAGATTTTTTGCAAATTTACTTTCTCCCATCCAATATGACAAAATAGATGAGCTTTCTATGAATGCAATTTTTATTATTATAAAATTTGAATCTAATGTCACAGGAATGCCTGCAGATGGCGCTGTCATGGTTGTATATAAAAGGCACCTAACGGTCATGACAGTTCACTTGAATCGGAGCATGTGCACAGTACTTGAGAAAGGCTGCAGAATAAGCAGTTGAAATGTTATACAGTGTATATATATAAAATAATTAATAAATAATTAATACAAAAATGTGGTCTATAATTAAAAATTCTCGTAATAATAATAATTCAAACCACAAAAGCTTTAATAAACCTATTCGTATTTCAAGTACTTTTGGAAAGTACTGGTACTGGATACTGGGAGTGAAAAAAAATTTCCAAGTACTGGTTACTTAATACTTAAGTACTTTTGAAAAGTACTTGCAACAGCTCTGAGGCCAAGTAAAGGAAAAATAGAGTAAAATTGCTCTAAAAGTCAAGGAGCCATTCAAGGATTATGTAAGTAAATTTTTGGCTTTTTTAGACACCGGCTCCTCCTTGTCAACAATAGTAATTAAACGTTAACTCACTTATGTAAGCAACTGAATAACTCCGAAACATGATAGACTGATTAGGTAATACTCTTGTTTTATTGAACACTTATGAAAAGGTAAAATCAGAAACAATATATTTCCCATCTGTTTGAATTCATGTTAACATTCTTGCAAATAATATGATTCATAACTTGAATAAAATTATGAGAAGTATTCTATAATAATGCCATCAATAAAAATAGAGGAAGTATTATTAACCAAATTGCAATAAAATAAAAGAAATAAGCAACCATTTTATTGTGAGTAGAAGAGGGATGGAGAGGAACTCTCCTTGCAGTTTATCAACTGCTATATATTAACGTCGAAATTGCCGGAGGTTAAAGGGAGTAGTCGAAACATGAGCCTACGGGTAATTATGTCCCTGGGACTTGGAACAACTGGCAAGTTCCAGTTGCAGATGCCCTTCCAACTTATTGGGACACGCCAGAAATGATTTCCTTCTTCTCCGTCTCATCCCCTAATACTTGGTGGTGCAGCTGCGAAAATCCCAGGGAGTTTTTCATCCCGATCTTTTTCGGTGGAAAACCTAAAGAAAAAACATAACGGGGCTGGCTCTCTGTCGCGAGAGAATCATTTTTGACCTATTTCTTTTTTTGTCTTCTTTTTTTCATTAACTTGTGTATTTTTGACAAAAATATTTTCTGGATTGATCTGAGAGACCGTTCAAATGAATAAAGTTAATAAATAACTTCTAGACACTTGATAATTTAATACGCGTACATATATGAAAACTAGCCGAAGGCGGGAGGTCATTGCGTCTAGCGTTTAGCGAAGAGATTTTGCCCCGTGGACATTCACAATGTGTAGTAATTGTATTTTCACTTGAATATAAAATAGATAGGTTTAAAGCCTTAGCGCAACGTACTCAACCTGCGGCCCCACAATTTTAGAAATTCATAATATAGCAAAAAATAAGCATTTATTATGATTAAATACTGGGTCGCCTCGCTTGAATTCAAGATACTTCCTTAACATCTTAACACTTGCGTTGCAACAAGATATATCCTAAATTGGCAATAAACTTGCTCGCCTCAGGCAAGCAAGGGGTTCCAGGGGCCGTAGCCCCCTGGTTAGGTGGAAAGCTCCGCCGAAGGCGCGCTTTGAGACTAGTAGATAATACGAAAATAAGTATAAATATTTTGTCGCAATTTTAATACCCACTTCACGGAGATATTAGGTTTTATATTTTTAGCAAAACTTCGATACCATTTTGTAATTTAACAAATTTGTGAGTATGTTTATCTGTTGGTGTGCCAAACGCCCTATGGCTCTTGGGAATCGATCCCAGGATCTCTAGCCTTTTCATGGCCTCGGTGTGCTATTGTTTGTACCTGTTTGTACAGTCTGTACCAGGTCACCAAACTCTTAACCAACTCCAAAAAATACTTTCCATATACAGTATGTACACTTGTTCTTCCTGGATTTCAAACTCAGCAACAAATACCAACAAAGAAGGGGAGCAAAATTTTTTAAATGAACTATTTTTTCATAAATTATTTTATCAGCTGATATGCAACCAATTCTCAAAAAAATAAATAAATAAATAATATATATAAAATGGCATAAAATTCGCACAATTTATTGTTTGTTTCTATCTATTTTATGTAGATGATACAATAAAATGATGTTAAATGATTTATTTTATTTAAATTGTTTATTAATCTGACAAAATAAATATTCAACGAGATAAAATTCTAAAGTTATTTTTTTTACTAAACCTACATTTATTTATTTATTTATAAATAAAAATTTTTTATAGTTTATAAATAATATTAAATTTTAAATACAGGGGAAAGAGTATGACTTATTTCAAAATCAGTCTAGAAAATTTTTGAAATTATTTTCAAGTTAATTAAAATGAAATTGATTGAAAAATTAAAATATTTAGAATTGATTAGGTTTTTTTTTCATTTAAATCTAATGGAAGCTTGTTTTGAATTATCATTGGATTATTTTGCCTGCTAGTCTTACAGTATGAAATTTTCGAGAGAGGTTGTCAAAAATATAAAATAATGCAGAAAATTTAGAGTGCATGGGCGTTTTTTTACCAGAGTATCTTTTTTATTAGAATGATAATTTGTGATCCTATTGCTCTCTGGTACAACGTTCAAGAGAGATCAATTTTATATATTTCATAAATAATTAAAAAGTTTGTGATGTTTAAATATTGGTCTTATCTATTTTAATTAAATCTTATAAATAAGATGTAACAAAACCCTCTTCTTAGTTGTTTAAAACGAATTTTTTAACTTTTAAAAAAATTAGATTAAATCTATAATGAACTTAGATATTGAACAGCTTCTACTGTACCTAATTTGGATCTTGAAACTAGACACTTTAAATTAGAAAATTGACTTGGTAATGTATTTATTATATTATATATTCCTTAAAGTATTTTCCTCACGAGCTATTCTAGTCATATCCAATTTAAGATAAATTTTATTTACAAGTCGCGTACTCATTTTAAAGTTACTTTCTAAATTAGACACCACATTATCATAGGCGCCGGAACTGGGGGGGCAAGGTACACTGCTGCCCCCCCTGGCATCCTATAGGGGGGGCAGAGGGGGGCAAAATTTCTTCTTTTATTTCATTTATTTTTAAAAATGATATATTTTTACGTTTGAAAATAAAATCTTCTTAATTAAAAAAAAATTAAAAGAGTAAGAAATTAATTTTTTTCCAAATTTTTTCCAAAAATTTTTGATAAAATCACTAGCAATTAATTTTTAAAATTGTGATTTTAATTAAAATATTTAAAGTTTTATAGTAGATTTGTTTTTGTTTTATACTATTTGAACATATTAAATAATTTTAATTTTCTAAAAAAAATTTTTTGCCCCCCCTGAATCAAATTCGTTCCGGCGCCCCTGCACATTATAAACGTTAAATAACCCGATGCAAATATCAAATAGCATGCAACATTCGAATAAAACAATATCATCCATTAAAAATGCAAGATTATTTTCTGATAATGTACGTAAAGGGCGCTTGAGTTTAAAGGGAATGTTTTAACACGACGTGACGAAATTGGATAGAACTCAATTTGGCAATGGCGAGTCAACTTCTTGTTTGGTCCTCTGACAAACTCTTCAAAGAGACAAACGTGTCTCACCAGCAGAGGCCTTTGTTGGGGATCAACTCCATTACGTGGCGTAAAGGGGACGAAAACCCCCCTACCGCCTACAGACACCACTAAATTTTATTTATATTTTACCGATATTATAATGAAAAGTTTTTGAAGAACTTGAAGTCGAGTTTGAATTCCTCTCTCTGGAAGTGTTACGAAATGGTGCACCCCCCCCTCACAAGCAAGGAGGAGAAACGCACACCTGTCCAAATTTGGATTTGTCAACCGGGAACAAGAAAAAGCCGGCTGTTGACATGAATAGACTCAACTAATTTCCTAACTGCTGAATGAGAGTTTTGCTTAGAGGTTTGGTTTTTCTATTCTCTAGTATGTGTAGTATGAAGACACGTAGCCAAACGAATCAAAATCAATTGCAAATGAGTTGCACAGGCCTGCCATGCAATAATCTCTCTTGAGTTTGGTTGCAGGTTTGTCGTTGAACGAAATGTCTAATAATTTTTTGGGGTTGATTTGTACAAAATAAAATTATTTTAACCTCTTTAGATTCAATTTAGACAGAAAAAGTTTAAAACCTTTTGAAGTCTCAAAAAAAGCAAAGAAATTGAGAGAAGAGCCTAATAATAATAATAATTGGTAGCCTACTATTAAAGACTACTCGTTTTAAATATTGTTTTTAATTCACAATATCAAATAGCAAATTTTCATCTTATTTCCAGACGATTGCCATTAAGAAGTAGCCTGATGCTCGTTTTATTGGAGTCTAACTTCTTAAGCCATTACGAGCTGTTGGTGTTGTTTCCAACAGAAAAGCCTGCTGCGAAAGCAACGCTTATTATAAACTATATATCAAGTTTATAGGTGAGTCTTATTTAGACATGTATCATTAGAAACGAAGAGACCAACGTTGTTGGAACCGACTGCGGTTTTATGCCGCCACTCAGGCAATAAACCTGGCGATAAGTCAAAAATTGCTCCTTCCCCCCTCCCTCTCCCTCACCCCCTCTACACCTCTACGACTCGCCTATATTCTTCTGACAGTCATCATATCCACAACCCCACCAGGGGAACTTTTAATTAAAGATAAACTTATTGGCATATGTATGGAGAAAATTAATTTTTAAATGAATCGCCAATTTTTTAATTGGATTCAAAAAATTGTTTCCGAATTTTTCTTTAAATTTTAATAAAATATAAGTTATTGAGGTATTGAATTGGGAATTGGGAAATAAATTGAAAATAATAATAACCACTGGTCGACAACGGGTTTTCTTCACAAGAAATCTGATTAGTGAACCTAGTGCATTTTTTCATTCTGAATTCAGATATGTATTTAGAATTTTGCTATCGGGCTATCAGTTTTGAGAGATAAGAGAAAAATAAATTGTAATAAGAAATTGTGCTCTAAAGCGGCTCTTATGTAGAATGTTGAAAATATTTTTTAAGGCGATAGATATATGCAGAGATTTATAAATATAAATTTTAATGATTAATAAATTTTCCATAAATTTTAAGTTTCAGTCAATTCTGAGGCCATTTAGAAGTGATGCAAACGACTTAAGCTTTAGAAAAATCAGAATTTTTTTCTACAAATAATTCCATTCGTAAAAATCCGATGATTATTAACGAAATTATGAACAAAAAACGTCATCAAAGAAAAAAACATCAGTACACTCACTGGTTGAAAAAATGAACTTTTTTTTCTTTCACAAGAATAAAAGAAAGATACTGATATTCTAGAAATATTTTTCATGCTGAATTCAAAATATCATTCTGAGTTTAACCATCAGTCAAGAATTTTGTGTGATATTAATTTGATTTTTTTAAAATAATATTTAAGGTGCGCGTCTCGAAAAGCCGTTAAAACACGATTAACTCGAGGCGGCAAGAGATGTGTTAGTTTTTTCCATATGAATACAAGGGATTTATTCCATTTCATTTTAAAGTTTCCAGCTAATTAATTAAGAGTAGAAAATTAATTATTTTTTAACACAATGATTACTAATTTAATTATCTACAACTTATGCAGAGCGGAATTTTTAAAAATCATCTTTTTGTGTATTTAATGTGATTAATCAAAAAAAAAAATGTATTTTTTCGAAAATCAAAAAAAGGGTTATATGTTGTAGATAATTTGAAATAAGCTTTATTTAAAAAAAAAAATTCCAGGGTCGATAGCTTCAAAATTGTGGCCGCTGGAAAGTCCCCAAAATTAGCACCTTGAGACGCGCACCTTAATAAAGTCAGTGACCGTGCGTGACTCTGAGAGGAAACATTATTTTTTAAATTTGTTTTAAGGTCCTTATTCGTTATCTCCGACCATTTAAGACCCCATCCCTATTAATTTCAATTGAATTGGCTACCAATCAACTTATTTATTTCTAATTGATTGGTAAGCCAATTCAAATGAAATTAATTTGCCTTTCCGCGCGCTTGAGACGGGAAGCGAAGCCCTATCCACGAAAAGCTAAGGTATCCTCTCTGAGCACGGCCTGACATGAGACACACTATGGGAGAAGGAAGGACGACAAAAGGAATAGAAAAATTGCCAACCTTAGCTCGGGTGTGGTAGCCATCCACGTACTGACAAGATATGAGCCCCTGAGTGAGAGATACTAAGTATTTATAATATAAAATTTTAAAAAATTAATTACTTAACTTTGTATATATATTTTTACTTTCCTTGCCTATATATGTAATATTGCGATCGTGTCAAAAATTCGATGTCGAGGATAATGATTGAAATACTGGCTTTGAGGGTCCCTGATTCTAAAAAAGTGAGTCTTTCAAAATGGTTTGTCCGGGGGTATGTTCAAGGCGCTTTGGAAACACAAAATCTGGTAGACAACTAGAGAATGCAAATTTAAATTACCGAAAGTAAAGAGCGTTGTGTGATGTGCGACCAGTCACACGAGGAAAAAAATCACCCCCTCCCCGAAAAACTCTTCTGGATCCGCCCTTGGTCCTACATTT
>JAKCPI010030928.1:0-13124 GCA_023213315.1 Euborellia annulipes
GGAAACGTACACAAGAGCATTCTCAGTTCCCAGACCACGTCTAAAGCCAAATTGATTTTCAAATAATATCTCATGCTTGTTCAAAAAACCATATAATCTATTATATATACAGGTTTCTAAGAGTTTAGAAAAAACAGATAAAAGAGATATGGGTCTATAATTGTCAAAGTTATTTTTATCTCCTCCCTTATGTATAGGCACTACTATAGCATCCTTAAGACAATCCGGAAAAGATCCAAGGAAAAGCACTTTATTGAAAATTATTGTTAATGTGGAAATAATATTGATCTTTTTATGACCACAGAGTGATACCATCCCTCCCCGGGCTCTTATTGTTATTTAGTTTGTTTATATTTTCAATCAGCTCCGGTTCAGTGATTGGTGACAAGTACAAAGACTCTCCAATCTGGTAGTCATACGGGACAAACTTGTCCCTATGCTCCCCCACAACACCCGACCCCACACTGGAAAAGTGCTCGTTTAGGCTGTTGACAACCTCACAATCCCCCTCCGAACATCCGACTTAAAGTCATTGATAGAAATATGGCTATCTTTCATTCCGTATAAAGTCCTATTGATCAAATTCCACTGCTTCCTAATGTCCCCGCCACACCTCTCCATTTGATTCCCGTAATAGGATTCCTTAGCCAATATAATTAAGTGTACAACCCTACTCTTATAAACCCTGTATATGTTCATAAATTTGGGGTTTATTTTACTTTTTTTCTTAAGTTTATCTCTATGCCTTATCGATACGAGAAGACCCTGAGTCATCCAGGGCTTCAGCTTAAAAAGCCTACTTGGGACACTCCTTACCTCCATGCTTGCCTCAATGCACTCAGACAGCGAGTCCTGCAAATAGCTCATCGATCTGCCAGGATCATCCTCCATAGTAACTCTACCCAGAATAGCGTTAGAATTCTTAGTCACAGTATCATCCATTTTTTCAAAGTTAATCATTCTGTACTGCTTTCTCATACCAAGAGGACACCCCTCTCCACCCAGTCCGAATCCATCGAGAACAGCCCTGACAGCCAGGTAATCCGTCACCCCAAGCTCAAGCAATTCTACGTTCGCCTCACAACGTCCACTCGTCCTAAGGAAGAAGTGATCAATCAGGGATTCCCCGGCATGTCCTTCTCGTACAATCCTCAACCTTGCCCTCCATCCCCAAGGCAGACAACGTCGATAAATACTTCTCCACGAAGGAATCATTTCGTCTAATATCAATATTGATATCCCCAGTCAAAACCACTCGGGGGTGCCTCACCCTGGCCCTCATATAAATCTCCAAATCGTCAACAAACAAGTCCGGTGAGAAGGAGGGAGACCGATAGATCCCGAGCAGGACGAGACTACACCCCAGACAGACCCGCACACATTGCCAGTGTGAACTCAGATGAGTATCAATGAGTCTACACTCTATTGAATTATAAAGATGTGGTCAGAAAAATAAATAAATGTATATGTATATAAATTTGGTATGAAAATATGTACAGAATGAGAAATAAATAAATAAAGTGGTGATAAAATAAATAATGAGAGGTTGAATGGGGTGTGTCAATGTATAAAAAATGAAAAATAAATTAATGATGGGGCAAATTAATGAATAATGAATGGCTCGGCTTTGGTATGAAAATATGCACAGTATGAGAAATAAATAAATAAAGTGGTGATAAAATAAATAATGAGAGGCTGAATTAAGGCGAACCAAAACATAAAGGCTGGCAAAGTGTTGAAAAAATGCAATAAATAGGCAAATGATATGATACAAAAGGGGATGAGAACCTCACGAAAACGACCCGCTGCGAGGAGGGCCAGGCACTAACTTCATCCAAAATCAGAAACCGACGCCCTCCGCCAGCCCAGGACGAGTCAAACGCGCAGCATCCCAATAGTCCAGAATCGAAAAAAAAAGCAAACACGTGTACCCTGAGATGATGAGCAAAGTCGAGATACACCGGGTGACACAAAACGATAATCAGGAGCCATGAAGCAGAAGCTCTTAGACTGAGTACAACACAACAATATAAGCAAATAATGTGATCTATAAATACAATTCTGATAGAAAAGTTGATTTGACAGATAAACAAAAAAAATAATAAAGTTATAACATTTATCAAAATAATTGACCCCCCGACCGTGCCAGAATTGGCCATTTGTAAAATATTCATATGCATTTGACATAAAATATTCAACTCTATACCTTAAAAGGATTAGCTTATTAATAGAAATAAAAAACAAAAGACAAAAGAACAATTCGGGACACTCAAAAGGATGCAAAAGCAAAAGGAAAAGGAAAACCCCCCCAGAACCCCCAACAAAAGAAAAGGGGCAGGACATTACAGAGACACAGAACACCGTAAACAACAACATCAATGAAAATTTTCAAGCTGATCGGGTGATTTCAGTATGACTGCATTATGCCCCTCCTGTCTCCTCACATATACCCTCCCCTCTCTTACCCATACAAATTTTATTTTATTCGACTTTCGTAAGTTGTTTGCCAGAGCATAGTTTTTTATTGTTTTGACTAAGGGCCTCGTTTATATATATACCATGGGGGCGCTGTTGTCCTGCCATCCCAGCTTCCTGGTGGTGAACTCTCTAACGACCCTTCTTCTGGTCAACAATGAATCCCTGGTCGCTCGGCGCACAAGTTGAACCAAGATGGGAGGCGGTCGATGAATCGCCACGGCTGATGACGCTCCAGCGGCAGCACCATCCGCCCGACTGTCCTCTAAGCTCTGGAACCTCTCGTCGAACTTGGCGTGGAGGGAATCCAGGGAGCTGCACATCTCGGCGATCTCTCGCTCCATCCTCCCCCGAGGGCTGGACTCCCGCTCGGCCTTCTCAGGGCTGCTGCCCCGCACGACGAGATGAATGTATTGGGAGGGCATCGCAATCAGACACATAGCTAGCCAGCCCAGTCAGCCAGCCAGCCAAGCTGTCAAGACTTGGTACTGTCTGGTCAGCCCTGACCTGACTAGTCTGTATGGTCTGAATTGCCATGAATTGAGAGGGTAACTAAAAGAGAATGCAATCAGACACTTAGCTAGCCAACCCAGTCAGCCAGCCAGCCAAGCTGTCAAGACTTGGTACTGTCTGGTCAGCCCTGACCTGGACTAGTCTGTATGGTCTGAATTGCAATGAAATGAATGAATTGAGAGAGGGTAACTAAAAGGGAATGCAATCAGACACTTAGCTAGCCAACCCAGTCAGCCAGCCAGCCAAGCTGTCAAGACTTGGTACTGTCTGGTCAGCCCTGGCCTGGACTAGTCTGTATGGTCTGAATTGCAATGAAATGAATGAAGTGTGTGTGTACTCATCCACATCAACCTGAAAATTAAAAATATTATTAATTATTTTCTTATTTATTTGCCCTATCTTAATACTTGAAACTTTATTCCCTGATATCTTTTTACAGTATCCACGGAGCTCGCTTTCGGTGTACTAAACATTTATGCAGAGGCTTTCGCCTCCTGCACTCCTGTTTTTTCTGTTGAAATTTTCTACACTAATTAATATTGTTTGTTCATTCGGCTATTTCTACACTACAGTATTAATTAATAAATCTCATCTCATTTATTAATATACAAATAAATATTAACCTCCCACCTCGTCTACTCTAAAAGAGCAGATTTAGGGTTGGAAGTGAAAGGAGACGTGGACGCCCCTTTGCTCATCTGTCTTTGTCCTTGTTTGCTAATCTAGTATTTTCAATAGTTTTTAATTTCTATCTAAACTCATTTATAATTTTTTCCTTATTTACAGAATGTACCTTATCTTTTAATAAGAGACGCCTCAAAATTTGTACAGTATATTAAATAATTTATTATTTTAAAGAATATTTCGTTTCTTTTTTGAAAATTAAAATAATTAATTTACAATATTTTTAAAGCAAATGCAAATAAAATATCCATTAGAAAAATATAACTTTTTTTAAATCTAAAATTGCAACATCCGAAATTAACGAATATAATTTTGTTCTAGATAGTATATTAGAAACTTTAAGAAATATCAAGCATGAGAAAAGACAAAAAGGAAAAGCAAAAGTATTGATGTCATACCTGTGTTGCATGTGGTTTATATGATCGATTTAAAGCATCTTCGAAGTGTACACTTTTTAATTCATGTCGATCTCCAATCCAATCAAACATCACAGGAAAATTCACGGCACGATAGGACTCGATGTCTTCCTTCATCCAACCTTTCTTGTGTAATATGGTCAATATTACTATAGAAATCCAATAATGTGTTAAATAACAATGTTTTATGACGTTACTATGGAAATAACTTGGTCCCTTTTTTATACCGAACGTCGCGGGTTCGGACCCCAGGCAGTCCGATGATTTTATTTAAGACATTTTGATACCAATTGACTTAAATAGAAATGCGTGGATTTAAATATATATATTATTAATATAACGGTTATCGTCAAAGTCTTAAATTGCCTAAATTGCCGAAAAGACTGTGTGAATGAGAAAAAAGTGTGAATGTTTAACAAAAAAAAAAAAAAAAAAACTTGATCCCTTAAACAACGAAATTCCCCAAAACTATTTTTTTTTATTTTTCGCCAAGGTATTCGTGTTCGGCATAAATATTTATTTAAATCATTTGAATATCAAATGGCATCCCGTCTAATGCGACAATTTATTTCAACTTAATTAGCTACCAAGAAATTTAAATAAATGTAGTCGGAGTCTAAAAGGCCTCCATTGCCGAAAAAGACCTTTAAAAAAATGGTATAAACAAATATATCTGGACCTCACCACATATATTGTATCTAAATAGAGTAATGTTAGAATCTATATGGCCTAAGATACCGTAAAGATTAAAAAATACGCTTTAAATTTGTCGATTGGTCGTAGAACATTTACATCTTTTATTAAGGTTTAAAGTTTTGCTTCTGGTTAGACACGAAAATTTTTCTCAATTTCATAAAATATCAGAAAAACAGGAATGTAGCCTAAATGACTTTCAATGCCGATAAAAAACCTTAAATAAATTTTTTTAAAACCATACTTGCTTTCGGAACGTTATTCTCTATAAACAAATAGAGATCTCTATTAGTTTAATAGAACGAGAAAATTTCTTTATTAAATCATAGCCAAAAATAATTTAATCAAATTTGATGGCTGTTCATATTGTAGATCGAATTTGAGAAGCAGGGAGTATGCCTATGAAGTATTAAGAGAAGTAGTGGCGTACCTTTTTTTTCTTTGATATTGCATGGTGGTATTGGTAGTTGTATGTTCATGTTCGATTTGAAGCATCAGCTTAATGGTTAGCCTTTAATTCATGTCGATCTCCAATCCAATCAAACATCCCAGTTCTTTAAACTTCATGATGGGACCCGATGTCTCACTCCATCTGTCTTCTTTTTACTATTATGGACAAGATTACTATAGAAATGAAACAATGTAGAATGACGTAACTAGTTGATTACTGTTGGAATACTGTAATTTGGTCACCTAACCAACAGAATTCCTCAAAGACATTATATTTAGTACAAGTAATACAGTGGTAGAATTTTCGCTTCTTGTGCAAGGTCCCAGGCTAAAATGCATTTCACTCAAATTGGCTAGCAATTGAAATAAATAGAAACGGAGTCTCTGATTGGCCTGCGATGCCGACAAATCAAACAAAATTAAAAAAAAAAATATATAAGCTGAAAAAATTAATTATCATAGAAAAATCACAACATAACAGTTATTATTTAGATTGGCCAAAATATTTGAGCTTTATTGCATATTATTCTTTTGCCATGTAAGGCAAAGGACTCTTCCAGTACTCTCTTTCAGCGTTTCTCAAACTCAAAATTTAGTCGCGACATTTAGACCCCGAGATGGGACTGTTTTAATAAAAATACAAAAAAAAAAAATTATTTGATAAAATGGTGGAAGCAGTCCAAATTAATACAATTAAATAAAATAAAAACCCCTAATGTTTTCTTTCTTGGACGAATTGTGACAGGTAGTAACTCGTTTTTTGGTATAATTATTAAAAATCTATAAATTTTCAATAATATTTATTTTTGGTTTACAGGTGCGCTATCTGTCACATTTCGTCTAACATGTAAGAAAGAAAACACAAGTTGTTTTTATTTTATTTAAAAAAAATTATTTTTAATATAGACTATTAACTATGCATAGAAGATTCTTAGTATGTTAGTGTATCGTGTTTAGTGCAGAATTATTATTTTCTTTATTTTGTTTGAAATGCTTTAAAATGACCTTTCTAAAGGTATTTTTAAAACATTTTCTTAGAGAGGGGAATCCCCTCTCTCCGTGTAAATATGTGAAAATTTGCTTGGAGCCTCTTTTCCTCTTCTTAAGCCGTTCATTCACGATCGCTCCATCCATTAAAATGGAGCGAATTCACTCCAAAAACTGAAAGAAAGTCCCTAAATTAATCCAACAGATTTCGGACCACTTTCGGAAAACTAGGATTCGAGTGATGGACTTTGTGAGGTGTGCACGCTTCTCCTGCTTCTCTGTCTATTTTTAAATTTTTTCGCTGGTTTTTCTTTGGCTGTTGTTTTGAGTTTGGTATCATTGTGAGCGGTTTTTGGACCTTTATCGCATCCCGGAAGACGTTTTTTATTCTGACTTCACCTGCTCTGGATTTCGGAACCAAAAGGCTCTTCATTTTGAAGAAAAAATATAATTTTAATTTTTTTTATTTTTGACGATCGATTATATTTATTTATAATCGGATTAAATTTTATAAATAACTCCAGGGGCTCCCTTTTTATTTGTTAGACATACTTATAGCCCGGGTATGTGAAGGAACCTTCTCCTCCTTAAAACCTCTCCTATCTCCTCTCTTCGAGGCAACGAGGAATCAACCTGAGGTGGGAGCGGCATCGCACATGGTGGGAGCCTTAATGAGAAGCGGAGAAAGCGAGTAAGAAGAATTTTATATTTACTACTAGCCGCGCGGTTCGCCTTCGGCGAACCTAGCGCTAGCCAGGGGCTTCGCCCCCTGGACCCCCAAGCTCGCCTACCGGCGAGCTTTGCTCGCCTACCGGCGAGCTTTGCTCGCCTGCCGGCGAGCAATTGCGCCGCCTTCGGCGGGCAAATTTGGTAGATGCGAGCATGTTTCTTGGACGGCCATCGTTGAAAACCTGAAATTCACGGACCTTAAACGTTCTTAACTCGTGGTCAATTCTCAATGTTTCGATTCTTCTTTACCGCAAAAACAAATTGATATCTCAACACTTTAAAAAGTGAATATAAAAAAAAAAACTCCAAAATGAGAATTTAATGCTCTTAAAAATAGAATTTCGAAAAAGCTTAGGAAATCACGCTAAGGTAATAAACGTAATTTGCAAATTATAAAATGATATGAATTTATTACTATCACGAAGATAAGTAGTAACTAAATAATTTATTTCTTTATTTATTGTGTTAAATAAAGGGCCAATTACAGAAAAAGTAAATAGCTTAAAAGTACTTACTTAAAAAAGCGCTCTTTTGTAATACAGGATCATTTTGTAAGGCGTATTTGGATCATACCAGCTATGATGTCTATATTCTGGCCACATTTAACCGTACCAGAAAAATTATTTTCATTCCTACATATATGGACTGCATTTTCGCTTCTTCGGCAAATATTTATTCAGTAATTTTAAACCCAAAAAAGCATGTTCATATTTGAAGAAATAGAAGAATTTTAAATTCGGGGGGGGGGGGCTAAAAAAAAAACTTTAAACCACTTGAAAGATATGTACTCAAGAATTTTAAATCCAAAAAAGCATGTTCATATTTGAAGAAATAGAAGAATTTTAAATTCGGGGGGTGGGGGGGCTAAAAAAAAAAACGTTAAACCACTTGAAAGATATGTACTCAAGAATTTTAAATCCAAAAAAGCATGTTCATATTTGAAGAAATAGAAGAATTTTAAATTCGGGGGGGGGGGGGGGGCTAAAAAAAAAACGTTAAACCACTTGAAAGATATGTACTCAAGAATTTTAAATCCAAAAAAGCATGTTCATATTTGAAGAAATAGAAGAATTTTAAATTCGGGGGGGGGGGGGCTAAAAAAAAAACTTTAAACCACTTGAAAGATATTTACTCAAGATTTTTAAATCCAAAAAAGCATGTTCATATTTGAAGAAATAGAAGAATTTTAAATTCGGGGGGTGGGGGGGCTAAAAAAAAAAAAAAACTTTAAACCACTTGAAAGATATTTACTCAAGACTTTTAAATCCAAAAAAGCATGTTCATATTTGAAGAAATAGAAGAATTTTAAATTCGGGGGGGGGGGGCTAAAAAAAAAAAACTTTAAACCACTTGAAAGATATTTACTCAAGAATTTTAAATCCAAAAAAGCATGTTCATATTTGAAGAAATAGAAGAATTTTAAATTCGGGGGGGGGGGCTAAAAAAAAAAAAAAACTTTAAACCACTTGAAAGATATTTACTCAAGAATTTTAAATCCAAAAAAGCATGTTCATATTTGAAGAAATAGAAGAATTTTAAATTCGGGGGGGGGGGCTAAAAAAAAAAACTTTAAACCACTTGAAAGATATTTACTCAAGAATTTTAAATCCAAAAAAGCATGTTCATATTTGAAGAAATAGAAGAATTTAAAATTCGGGGGGGGGGTGTTCACACCAAAATTCGTAGGGGTGTTCACAAAAAAAAAAAAAAAACTTTAAACCACTTGAAAGATATTTACTCAAGACTTTTAAATCCAAAAAAGCATGTTCATATTTGAAGAAATAGAAGAATTTTAAATTCGGGGGGTGGGGGGGGGCTAAAAAAAAAAAAACTTTAAACCACTTGAAAGATATTTACTCAAGACTTTTAAATCCAAAAAAGCATGTTCATATTTGAAGAAATAGAAGAATTTTAAATTCGGGGGGGGGGGGTTCACACCAAAATTCGTAGAGGTGTTCACAAAAAAAAAAAAAAAAAACTTTAAATATCTTGAAAGATATTTACTCAAGAATTTTAAATCCAAAAAACATGTTCATAATTGAAGAAATAGAAGAATTTAAAATTCGGGGGGGGGGGGCTAAAAAAAAAAACTTTAAACCACTTGAAAGATATTTACTCAAGACTTTTAAATCCAAAAAAAGCATGTTAATATTTAAAGAAATAGAAGAATTAAAAATTTCGGGGGGGGGGGGGGGCTGCCGATTTTCAAAAAACTCTGAAACAACGAATTTAGATTTTTATCTAAGGAAGGATTTAGCGAAGAAACCAAATTGATATCTTTTTTGGTTTAGAAATTATTGTAAAGTCAAAATTTTTTCCCATAGATTGGCGATTTGGGGTACTTAGGGGCCGAATTTCAAAAAACCCTGAAACACCCAATTTAGATTTTTATCTAAAGAAGGTTTTAGCGAAGAAACCAAAATGATATCTTTTTTGGTTTAGTAATTATTGTAAAGTCAAAATTTTTTCCCTAAATTGGCGATTTGGGGTACTTAGGGGCCGAATTTCAAAAAATCCTGAAACAACGAATTTAGATTTTTATCTAAGGAAGGTTTTAGTGAAAAAACCAAATCGATATCTTTTTTGGTTTAGAAATTATTGTAAAGTCAAAATTTTACCCATAAATGACCATTTGGGGCCCTTAAAATGGGAATTTCGAAAAATGGCTTCTTAAATCACGCCTAGGGCCCAAATGTAATCTACATGCCAAATTACAGCTTTCTAGGCCATACAGTTTAGGCTGTGCGATGATTGTGTTTTGTCTGGTTTAGAAATTAATAAAAAAAGTCAAAATTTCACACATAAATGACCATTTGGGGCCCTTAAAATTGGAATTTTGAAAAATGGCTTCTTAAATGACGCCTAGGGCCCAAATGTAATCTACATGCCAAATTTCAACTTTCTAGGCCTTACAGTTTAGGCTGTGCGATGATTGTAAGTCAGCCAATCAGCCAGTCAGTGAGTTCTCTCTTTATATATATAGAGATTATAAATATTATTAGAGCGGGCGCTGGAGGTAGTTGAGTATGCAAAATTTGAGGACCGAATTCTGACAATGGATTTGGGCTAAGAATAGCTCCCAGAATAAGGATCCGGATCTTGCCGGGCCAATTTTTGGTCCAATTTTTTTTTACCCCCACCCCATAGGAAATCAATGGAGTGCATGCTAAGATGATGTGAAGATTTGCAATTATGGTCAAATTCGAGTACTTAAAACCTCAAACAATGAAAAAACTGTCTTGTCAGCAACTGAGGGGATCCTCTAGAGTCCCCTGAGAAGTACTATCTTGCCACCAGTTGTGGTGGTCCCCTCTAACCCCTTCATCTCTTTTCTCTCTCTTTGTTATAAATTTAAATATACGGCTTTAACATCATGCCAAATTGTGGGGACCGGCAATTATGTTCATAATCCACTAGCTGGTATCCCAATCAATGAAAAATACTATCTTGCCGCCAGCTGCGGTGGTCCCCTCTAACCCCTTCACCTCTTTTATCTCTCTCTTTGTTATAAATTTAAATATACGGCTTTAACATCATGCCAAATTGTGGGGACCGGCAATTATGTTCATAATCCACTAGCTGGTATCCCAATCAATGAAAAATACTATCTTGCCGCCAGCTGCGGTGGTCCCCTCTAACCCCTTGACCTCTTTTCTCTCTCTCTGTTATAAATTTAAATATACGGCTTTAACATCATGCCAAATTGTGGGGACCGGCAATTATGTTCATAATCCACTACCTGGTATCCCAATCAATGAAAAATACTATCTTGCCACCAGTTGTGGTGGTCCCCTCCTAACCCCTTCATCTCTTTTCTCTCTCTTTGATATAAATTTAAATGTACGGCTTTAACACCATGCCAAATTGTAGGGACCGGCAATTATGTTCATAATCCACTACCTGGTATCTCAATCAATGAAAAATACTATCTTGCCGCCAACTGCGGTGGTCCCCTTTAACCCCTTCACCTCTTTTCTCTCCCTTTATTATACATTTAGATGTACTGTCTTAAAACCATGCCAAATTGTGGGGACCGGCAATTATGCTCATAATCTACTACCTGGTGTATTTATAATAAAGGGAGATAAAAGAGGTGAAGAGGTTAGAGGGGACCACCACAACTGGTGGCAAGATAGTATTTTTCATTGATTGGAGCACCAGGTAGTGGATTATGAGCATAATTGCCGTTCCCTACAATTTGGCATGATGTTAAGGCCGTATATTTAAATTTATAACAGAGAGAGATAAAAGACGTGAAGGGGTTAAACGGGACCACCGCAGTTGGCGGCAAGATAGTATTTTTCATTGATTGGGATACCAGCTAGTGGATTATGAACATAATTGCCGGCCCCCACAATTTGGCATGGTGTTAAAGCCGTATATTTAAATTTATAACAGAGAAAGAGGTTAAGAGAGTTGTGTTAAAAGAGGTGAAGAGGTTAGAGGGGACCACCACAACTGGTGGCAAGATAGTATTTTTCATTGGTTGGGATACCAGCTAGTGGATTATGAGCATAATTGCCGGTCCCCACAATTTGGCATGATGTTAAGGCCGTATATTTAAATTTATAACAAAGAGAGAGATAAAAGAGGTGAAGGGGTTAGAGAGGACCACCGCAGCTGGCGGCAAGATAGTATTTTTCATTGATTGGGATACCAGCTAGTGGATTATGAACATAATTGCCGGTCCCCACAATTTGGCATGATGTTAAGGCCGTATATTTAAATTTATAACAAAGAGAGAGAAAAGAGGTAAAGGGGTTAGAGAGGACCACCGCAGCTGGCGGCAAGATAGTATTTTTCATTGGTTGGGATACCAGCTAGTGGATTATGAGCATAATTGCCGGTCCCCACAATTTGGCATGATGTTAAGGCCGTATATTTAAATTTATAACAAAGAGAGAGAAAAGAGGTAAAGGGGTTAGAGGGGACCACCACAACTGGTGGCAAGATAGTACTTCTCAGGGGACTCTAGAGGATCCCCTCAGTTGCTGACAAGACAGTTTTTTCATTGTTTGAGGTTTTAAGTACTCGAATTTGACCATAATTGAAAATCTTCACATCATCTTAGCATGCACTCCATTGATTTCCTATGGGGTGGGGGTAAAAAAAAATTGGACCAAAAATTGGCCCGGCAAGATCCGGATCCTTATTCTGGGAGCTATTCTTAGCCCAAATCCATTGTCAGAATTCGGTCCTCAAATTTTGCATACTCAACTACCTCCAGCGCCTGGTCTATATTCATTTTATTTGAATTAAATAATAAAAAAAAAGCAAATGTATTTTGAGATTTTATTATCAATATACAAATATCTATTCACTCGGAGAAAAATAAAATATAATAAGTTGTAATTTGATTTGATTTTTGTTTTTGTTTTTTTGTTCATTTGACATTGCTGTTATTATAACTCTGTGTACAGCTATTCATTTGATTATAATTTTGCTAAATTAATATTATCTGACAAATTTTTGTTAGAAAAAAAAAAAAGGATAAACAATTGTTTTAAAATGGTTCAAACAAGAAGTAAAAAGACTTCTAACGGGGAGAATGCAGATGTGTTCGCGGGGCTGGGCGAGTTTGTGTTTTTGGACACGGAGATGGAGGAACCTGCTGTCGAGGTGTATAGGAGCCTTGAGGTCCTCAGGCGATCCAACGATTCTACTGAATTAGTTTCTCTTATTTCAAATATATTATTTATATTTAACAAATCTAACGACGCCTATGGCGAAACGCGTGCGCTAAGATCTGCCAACGAAGAACTGCTTCATAAGATATCTGATTTGGAGGAGAGAGTCTCTGTAAACAGACTAAGTTTAGATAAATCGGCGTCCATACAGTTTGAACTAGAGGACGAGATAAACGAACTTAAAGACTTCAAACATCACTTAGAACTAAAAAAGAAAGAAATAGCTAGGAAAGAAAAGGAAATTGATTCCTTAAAATTTGAAAACTCTCTCTTAACTCCAGGTTGGTAATACTTGAAAGGGAAATGGATGAATTGATTGCTAATCAAGCAAAATACGCAGATAAACACCGTAAACATGATGATCCTGAAGTTGTGTTCGATGAAGTGGAGAGTCGTCAGGTTGGACTGATTGGAAATCCAACTCATCCTATCACTCCACGTCATCCATTTGTTTTTCCCCACTCACAGGCAGTTTTTGGAGTGATAGATA
>JAKCPI010030930.1:0-12094 GCA_023213315.1 Euborellia annulipes
GTTATTGATTAATTTGTGTTGATGTTTGTTATAAAGGTTGAATTTTAGTAAGATATTCGTCTTTGATTATAAATTAGGCTTGATAAATGGTATCTTGATAGCCCCAGGGATTTATTAGTCAGCTCGGCATTATATTTCGCTCAGGCCGGGCCCTCGCTAATTAGCCATTTCATCTCCCTTTCGAGGTCACTATTTATATAATACAATTTGAAATATGGAAAATGTTATTTGTTCACCTGGCTCTCTCTCTTTTACTCCCGCTATTGCCCAAATTTATTTTTTTTTCGCTTTTCTTTTTTAATCAAATTTTGTTGAATAATCATCATCAATTGAAAAGAAACAAAAAAAAAAATAAAGCTGAATTCACTATCTTTAATTGACTACATTTTCAGTTCACTCATTTTGTTTATAAGAGAAATTGTTTGAGTTTAATTGCAAAATATTAATGGAAGGAATTTAATTAAAATAACGACAAGATGAGAGAAAATAAGATTTGGCCATGATATTTATAATTAAACGATGTCAACAAGCTGATTATTAAGCTAAAAGATATCAATTTCTTCTTCTCCTTGATGTGTGTGAATTAATCAAAAGGTAGATTTCTAATGAGCACTGAAAGGAACCGCAAGCCTTTCAGGAGACGTTAAAATTGATTATTAATTAATTCATACACTTCTGAGAAATATTTGTTCCGATTGAAAATATTTTCCGTTGATCTGGAGAAAAATACTCTCTGTACCAATCAACAAATTTCAAATATTGATGATAAGACATAAAAATCTGGTGTGACTGGTCTCACAGCACACAACTTCGGTAATAGAAGGTTGTGTTCTGTGCTTGTCACACCACAATTTATTGTGTTGATATATTTAGTTTCCGCCGATATATTGGAATTCAAGGTGTACAATTTATATGGGAAAATATTTATATTTTGCTACCATTTCTCCTATCTTTCCCATAAAGTAGAGAACAAGAGTAAAGTGGGCTTCAAAAGATTTCAAGAGCAAAATGAGAATACACATTCTAAAAAATAATTGATTTTTGAAGTTTAAACAAAATCCTTGTAGTGAATTTTGAGAAAATCGAAAAAAAAAAAACTGAAAAAAGTACATCAGTAAAGTACTAGAACTTTTTGGCCGATTTTGTTTAAAAGCTTATTTTCACGCCTCAGGTGGGTGCCTAACTTAAATATAAAATTTCGGCCTCATAGCTCAATTCCTTCATGCTTTATCTTGAATAAAGACAGACAGACCATAGTGTGAAAACCACTTTTTTGGACGCAAGGCTCAAAACGTCACAAAAAGAAAAGTTTTTTGAGATTTTCAAAAACGACTTTTGCCACTTTTTTGCGCTTTTTTGCCTGGCAGAGACTTTTTTTAATAATATAATCGTTTATTGCAAAATAAATAACTTAGGCCTATTTAAAAAAAATTTCAATTAATCTTTCCTTTCTCTTATCTTAATATGCATATTAGGGTGGTCCTTATCGATAGAGGTCTTATTTTTTCCCTTTGTTTTCGTCCACAAGGGACTAAATTAATTTCAAATTACAATAAAACTAGAAATTTATTATTTAGAATCTTTTATTGCTTAAAATTACCTCAAATAATACGTAATTAATAGAACGAATAGGGATAGACTAATTGTTTCATCTGTCAAAGTCCCTCAGCATAATTTCTTTTTCATTTCATATTTATTTGACAATCGTATTTTTCAGTTTAATTATATACAATTATATTTAACAAATATGTGAGTAGTTAAGTGTTTAGTCAAATTCGAATTGAGATATTCATGAATATCAGAATCTTATTTAAATGAATAGGTCTTTAATAAATTATTAAAATTATATACAAGGTGTCCGAGTTATCAAAAGAAATTGTACAGTGCTTCAAGGATGTATCTTCTTTTACTTTTTCATATTATTAATTCTTAAACTTGATAGCGACTTTTTAGAGAATTTTTTTGCCAATAACAGACTTTTTACCGACTATTTGACTTTTAAGGCGACTTTTTTCCGAAAATAAGAGACTTTTTTTCGCTTTCTATTTATAATAATAAAAATAAACAAGCTTTTTCAATTTTAGTTTTCTTGAAAAATAAATACAGAGATAAACTGAAGGTTTAGTGCGATTTAAGGCTAAAACTATCCAGTTTTCACCCAAATATTGACGCTCTTATTGGCATAAAACAAGGTCAAAAATAGCATTGACTTTTTTTCAAGACCCATAGTTTTTAAGATTGCTTTTTGTTCTTAAAACACAAAGTAAATGCAATAAAATAATTTTTTTTTTGTACCAACCCATTTTACTTACACATACACGCACACATTTATATCCAGTATACACTGGGCCTCAGCGTTTTTTTTTACGGAAAAAGTGGGCACATCAAAAAAGGTTGGGAACCGTGGGTTTAGAGTAATTAATGAATAATTGGTTGCCTACCTTCCGGCAAGCAAAAGCGAGTAATTTACACAGCCATTTCATTGTTTGTAGGCGTAATTAGAATATGTTCAATTAATTAAACGTTAAATAAGCTTATGAATAGGCAGCTAACTCTCTAAATAGTCAAATCTTATATGATATACTGCAAAATAGAAAGTGAAATTTCCTTCTCTAAATACCTAATCCTTCCAAAGAATATCTTAATTATTTTTTATTGTGTTAGAATCACATAAATAATTTCGTTTCCCGAATAGCTGTATGGACCAGGATCTCTGTTCGTTTTATTAATTTCTAAATTATTTATTTTTTATTGTAAAACGCAATTGCATTGTTATGATGTAATATTAATAAAGGGTAGCACCAAATGGGCTTATTTTTCTTTTTATTTATTTATTTTATTTGCACAGCTGACGTTTCGGTCCCATGTTTGATTCATCCCTTTTTAGATATATTAGGTCTATAATACTCATAAATACTTTTGCCAGCTCTGAGGATGTTTCAAACATAGAACCGAATTGTCAGCTGTGCAAATAAAATAAAAAAGAAAAAACTTTAGATGCAATTTCTCAATTGGTGCTAACCTCTATTATTATTAAAAATATAAAGTATTTATTAATTTAACAAGTTGTTTAAATTAATAAATATGGTTATGTTTTTATAATTATTCATGGACAAAATGATATATAATTCTTTATCTATTATTATTTTTTATTAATGCTTTTGTATTCTAATTTAAATAATCATATTTCCAAAAAGAAAAAAAATTTTGGGTGTGGATGAGGAAGAGGAGTTTAACCCCTCAATAAGTGCATACGTGAACATTTCTTGGTAAGGGGATAGAATTTTGATTATTGGGAGTGTAACAATTAAAAGCATCATCTATATCCCCCCACCCTTGG
Organism: Euborellia annulipes; assembly: GCA_023213315.1. Lineage (NCBI taxonomy): Eukaryota > Metazoa > Arthropoda > Insecta > Dermaptera > Anisolabididae > Euborellia > Euborellia annulipes. Next base: position 3,341 of record JAKCPI010030930.1, read on the forward strand.
CCGAGAGCTTAGAAAAGTTATCAATATTGATAATCATAAAATCCAAGGGGTGTGGGATCGGATCTCAGACAGTCCGATGAATATTTAAATCTTTTGGATATTAAAGGATTAAAACAAATGTGCCTGGACACCCCGTTAAAGTCTATATGGTATAAGACAGTGGTTTCCAAACTTAATGTTACAACGCCTCCCTTAAAAATATTTAATCATATGACGCCTCCCCCTCCCCCCCCCCCATTTTGTAAAATAATACAAAAACAAAAATTTTCAATGCTAAAAAATATAAATTTATATTAAAGCGGAGTAAAAAAAAAATTCCTAGTCATATACAGCCAAAATTATTGTGACGTTTCGGCCTTCTTAAGAGCCGGAGGCGAGAATAAATGAAATTTTAATTTAAATTAAAATTGCTTTTCATAAAATTAAAATTTCATTTATTCTCGCCTCCGGCCCTGAAGATGGCCTAGACTAGTGGCCTAAACATCACAATAAAAGAAATAATTTTGGCTGAGTTTGGAAAATTGCTCGCTTGTGGCTAATATTCGCGCCTCCCTTAGACTAGTCCGCGCCTCACAGTTTGGAAAACGTTGGTCAAAGATGCCGAAGACTAAAAAAAAAACATTTATAATTATATTTAAATTAAAAAAAAAAGAAGATAAAATGACCATAAGCATAGAATTAAAATGAATAATTATGCGTTCGTTTGACAATGAGTAATAAAGATATTTGAATAATAAAGAGGAGGTCAAACTGCAGTCAATGTCGCAAGACCACGTGATTGTTTAGTTAGTTGGTCATTATGCTAATTAGTCGAAATCCCAACGGGGATTTGTTTATGTTTATATCGACCACACCATTGAATAGATAATAAAATTTTCTTCCTTCCTTTTAAATAAATTAAATTATAAATGATGTAAAAATACAAACCTATGAAATCCATTTTTCATTAGATGCTTAATTTGTTAATAGAAAACGTTTCAACTTACGGCTTTTCGGACATTAAGGCACGTCTAAAGATTAAAAGCTAATTTTTTATTATAACACTCCTGATAAAGATAAAAAAAAAAAAACTTCTATTTATTTTTATCAATTAACTTCCGTAGAATACGTTAAAAATCAAATCAAAACCTGACGAAGGCTTTTAAAAATATTTTAACAAGAAATACAAAAAAATTCACGAAAATGTCATGTCGGCTATAAAAAAAGTAAGTCACGTGACTCAGACTAGTGCGGCAACGTCGCATAATATAAAACGCGTTTCACGCTTTCACTTACATATTTTTTTTATGATATTTTTTCTCGCAAATCGTCCATTATATTTAAACTGATTTGCATTAATCGGTTGTAATATATTAAATAAAATAAAAATTGAACAATATGAAGCAAGATGCATAAATAACTGTTAAATGCGATGTTGACAGATCTATATTACGTGAAAAAATACTTGAGTCATAAGTCTCACGACTAAATTATAATAATGAATTTATGAATTCAAATAAAAAAAAAAAAAAATAGATTCTATTTTGACTTACGGGGTACTGTCCGAACAAAATAATGAGAAATGACTGGTACAAAAAACTAAAAATATTTTTTAGGGCCTGTTAAAGCAACGTCTATGACGAAGATCGGGGTTGCTTCACATATAGTCAACTAGCAAATTTGTAGCAAATCATCGACATATTGAATAGTATAAGAAAACTCTTGTGAAGTTAGCAACTAAATATAAGGAATCATTTATAAAAAAATATTAAAAATTAAAATTAAAACTAATTAACTTTTTAACAAAAATTTAAAAATTTCCAAAAAAAAAAATAAATAAAAAAGGCTTGTGTTGCTAATTTCGCCCCTTAGTTAAGCCATATACCGAACTCTTGAGTCTTAGCTAGCTAACAATGAGCTGGGCTCTTATTTAATCATATGATTAGCTTAACTAAATGTGAAAGACTCAATAGTCATGGGTAACTAACTTATCCGAGGGATAGTCAGTTAATTAGACGTGAGGCAAAGGAAAGGCCAAAGAAGTTCACACAAAATTTCACTAATTGACACACATATTAATTAGACTTTTAACATCCAGATGGCGTAATATTATACAAAAAAAAAATAAATATCAAATTTTTTTTTCCTCGTTATTTTCATTTTTTTGAATCATTATTAAATATTTAACGGATCAAAAAACAGACATAACGACATATTGACATACATACTCTCTTTTCCTCTTTATTTCTGTTTCTGTTAAATCTATTATTATTATTTAAACAAATCCCCCAGGAGATCTTCTCCCTCTATATAAGGTTCAAAGATAAACAACCAATTAATAGAACTACGGATATCCTGAGCTTTATTTCAATAATATAGTTAATATTAGCTTTATACGTATTATTATATAGGTAAGGGAAATATTTCTGACCGGAAATATTTAATATCTCTCTCTCTCTGCCACTCTTTCACAATATAATTTCAAAATCATATAATCCAACATTATGACATTATGCATGCTATTAAAAAAATTTGTTGTCATATTGTAAGAAATTAAGGTTGTTCGGACAGTACCCCGTAAGTCATAATAGAATCTAAATTTTTTTTTTTAATAAAATGAAAAATTTGAATGCCAAAATTCCTTATTATAATTTAGTCGTGACCTATCATAGTTTATAATTGGATTAAGTTAATAATTTAATTACCAAAAATAATAAATGAATGACTTTTGACTTGAGCAGTTTTTCACGTAATATAGAACTGGCAACATTGCATTTAGCAGCTGTTTATTTTAAATCTTAAAAGCCTTCAATTTTATTTTATTTAATATATTACAATGATTAATGCAAATCAATTTAAACACAATGGACGATTTGCGAGAAAAAATATCGTAAAATGGAAAAAAAAATGTAACTGACAGCGAGAAAAGAGTATTATTTTATGCGGCGTTGCCGAGACCAGTCCCGGGACTGATTGTAGGCTTGAGTCACCCTCCCCCCCCAAAACAAAAAAGAATTTAATTTGGCCTTTTATTTTCCATGCCACAATCCATTGGGGAGCATATTTTCCTTAGGTGTTCGAATCAGGCTGATGTTCTCTAGGAGAAATCAGTCCCTTTTCCTACGAGTATGAGTATCCTGCTATCCTCTTTCAATGGTTATAATCAGGCCCGTATCCAATAAGTGCGGGACCCGATTAGATTTTTTTGTTCGGAGCCCTCCATAACTTAAATATTTAAATAAAATGCAAAAAACGAATGTGAGTGCGCCGAATAATTGAGAGAGAAGATAGTACTATCCGATTAATTAAACATTAGTCCGTTTTCTTTATATTATATAATAAACACAATAATAATTCTCATCTATCAATGCGAACTTAAAATAAATAATAATGAGGTGATGGCTGTAGAATTGACAAATATGAATAGGATGGCATCCAGGAAAGAACCCGAGTAAAAATGATTAAAAATGATCGAGGGATCCACACGCCCGCAGCAGGTCTGCATAGTGAACCTTGAGGGATACGCACGCCCGCACCAGGGACACACATTTTTCTTCTGGTCACTTGCTATCTACTGTGTGTGTCCCTGGTGCGGGCGTCTGTATCCCTCGATCATTTTTAATCATTTTTACTCGGGAAATCAGACAAAAATTTACACCTTATCCAATTTTTTTATTTCGATTGCCGACGTTTCGGACGCAAGTCGCGCCCTTCCTCAGATCATTTGGTATCCAAATGGCTTAAATAAAATCATCGGACTCCCTGGGATCCGAACCCTCGACCCTTGGTATAGGAGGCAAGCACACTACCAAATACACCAAGCCCGAGGGCTAAATCTTTTTTTATTTAATGTTTATATTCTTAAATAAGAGCTGGCCAAATGAGGAATTGCCCGAGGCCATTTAATTAAAAAAAATTAAAATACAATCCAATTACAAATATTATTAATATTTTTCTCCCATTTTATTTATTTATTAAAGAAAAAAATTATTGTTCCCATGTCCTGAAGATGGATGACGTTTAGTCTTCGAGACGTTAACATGAAAAAACTCAAATCTTATTAAATAAATGGCCTTCCTCCATTTTGTAATTTTTTTTTCTCTTAATTTCGATTTATTAAATAAAAAATTCTACTCACTTTTTAATGCAGGAAAACCAAACTGCGATGGCTCATCTGTCGAACCTGAAAAGAAACGATTTTAATTAACATTTTTTTTATTTTTCAGGATGCAGTGGTGGAACTTGTGTTGGTGATTTGTGTATGTGCAATACTGGCTATCACATTGATCCTACCGGCGAATTTTGTCTTCCTCAATGTAAAGCTGGTTGTGGTCTTGGCGGGAAATGTATCGCACCTGGACAATGCGATTGCGCTGAAGGTTTTATGGTAATTCATTTGTATTTTTTTATTTTATTTGTTTCCTTTTAAATTGATTGTTTTATTTTTCTCTTAGACCATAGCCGGAGGCAGCGGCTGTCGTGCTCACTGTAACCTTGAATGCGTCAACTCAAACTGTGTGGCTCCTGACGAATGTGAATGCCGTAATAACAGATGGGTGAAGCTAACAACCAATATTTGTATTTCACCAAATTCACCTCTACTCTCTTCCCCGAATACACAATCCGGGGGAGGGGGAGGAGGAGGATACGGAGGGGCACCCGGGTCATCATCAACCTCGCAAGTATCCACGGTGCATCACTATCACCATGATTCTCATTATGGTGGAATGACGGGAGGTTCTTCTATGGGAAGTGGAGTTGCTACTTTAGCAACAATTGGAGCTGTCGGGGGAATTCTCGGAGCAGGATTAGGCCTTTATAGGTTAGTATTTTCAATTCGGATCTTTCTTCAAGCAATCAGAAGAAATTTCTGCATTTGTCTCACCTATTTATTTCTTTTTTTTTAGTGTACTTAAGAGTCGCGATAATAAACCCTACTATGGCGGTTATTCTTCACTTGGCTACGGCGGATATTCTCCATCCCCTTCAATCCCCCATAATTACTTTGGCGGTCTTGGACAACCTGGCTATGGATTCCAGCCCAATCAATATTATTATCATTCAGGTTATACTCCAGGATATCACAGTCCTCAATTGGGACAGAATTATTGGAATCAACCTCAATCTTATAGTCCTAATAAACCTTATTATCCACCTCCACCTGGAGCAACTCATCATAATTATAACCAACAATCTAGTTATAATCCTTACAATCCGTCCGGACAATATCATAATAATTACCAGAACCATAATCAACCAGGTCATAATAATTATCAACAGCAGCCAGCGCATAATCCCAATTACCCTCAACAACCTGCTCATAATCCTAATTATCCTTCAAATACCGCAAATAATCCTTATAATCCAAGCGCTCCTCCCAAGGACCATTCATCTCATGCTACTTCCGGAGTGGGCGGTGGATTCAATTCCTCTCGACCTGCGTCCGGAGGAGGTGGATTCAATTCCTCAAAAACAACGCAGCCTACCAATCAACAAACACCTCGATGTGGTTCAGGTTATACTGTCCAAGGTGGTCGATGTGTCCCCCATTGCTCTGGGTGTCATAATGGACGTTGCGTTGGACCGAACCAATGCGTCTGCAATGGAGGGTTTGTATTTCTTTTTTTATTTTCTGAATTTAGGATATATTATTAATCTCTAATTTGAATTCCAGATACGTGAACCAAGCAGGTGGTTGCCGACCCCATTGCGCAGGTGGATGCGCTAACGGTGTTTGTTCCTCGCCCGGGCATTGTATTTGTAATGCGGGATATATAAAACAAGGTGGGGGCTGCGTTTCCCAAAACACTCGTCGCAACCAACAACACACACCACAATACAACCAACAGCAACAACAACAACAACACCAATATAATCAACAGAATCAAGGACACACTTCTCGTCCTCAATCTTATACTCCACGGCCTCAATCTTACCAGCCCCACCAGCAAACGAACTATCAGCAGCAAACGAACACCCATCAGCAGACCAATCGAGGCGGAAGTTCCTCTGGTGGAAGTGGAAGACGAAATAAAGGACGTAACCGAGGTTAATTTATATAAAGAAGTGGCCAACCAACAACAACAACAAACAACCAGGTCACCATCACCCTTTGAGGAAATTTTCTTTTTTTTATTTTATCCAAATACAAATTTTATATAGTTATATTAATAATTTTATTATATTAATAAATTAATGAAATAAATATTTTTTTTTTTTGTTAATTTGAATAAATTAACGTATTTATTATATTTTTTTGTGAGTTGTTTCATAATAATAGCTTTAATATTTTTATTCATCAGCCAATCTTTCCAATTATTTACTTGCCAACGGGCTTGGTCTAGCGTGCCTACCTTCTATACCGAACGTCGCGGGTTCGGACCCCAGGCAGTCTGATGATTCAATTTAAGCCATTTGGATGCCAAATGGCTTAAATAGAAATGCCTGGACCCCCAATAGATATTATAAATAATAACGGTTATCGTCAAAGTCTTAAATGGCCTAAGTTGCCGAAAATACTGTGTAAATGTGTGTGTGTGAGTGTTAAAAAAAAAATAAAAAATATTTACTCTTTTGTTTCAATTATTACACAGGGGAACAAAAAAGAGCTTTTTTTTGTTGCCGGGGTATTTGAGGCTATTCCTGAGTATTTGGGCAGCGCTGATTCCAAAAATGCCATCAGTTTTGCCCCCTCACGTCTAATTTTAGAGCTATAGATAAAATAAAATTTTAATAGAAAATGTGCTCTATTTTGACTTGAAATTTATATGTATTATATAATTATCTGCAAATCTTTAAGGTGTGTGGCCTTAAAAAAAATCCAGGTAATTCAAAATAGAGCTAATTTTCTATTAAAATTTTATTTTCTCTATAGCTCTAAAATTAGACGTGATGTGGCCAAACTGATGGCATTTTTGGAATCAGAGCTACCCAAATACTTAGGGAATAGCTTAAAATACCCCGAAACAAAATCACTGTTTCCCTGTGTTATTATTATTTGAAATTCCTATCGGGACCCCCATTTAATTTCCCGAGGTCTTGTCGTGCACGAAGACACACACCTCAAACCCTGGCCGTAGTCATCTACCGGCACTCCGTGAAGTTACATTAATTCCCATCTCTAACTCCTCCTCTTTCTTTTATTTGTAGTTAACGAGCAAATCCTTATTTCTGGTTTCACCCCTTCCTTTTATCCAAACTTTTCTATGCTAGGGAGGATGTCCTAATTTGAGGAGGGACTCCTGTGTAGCCTACTCCTTTCGAAGAATGCATCACTGAGAGGAGAATCTTCTTTACGGCCCTTCCACAGGGCGGGATGTAACAGCAACTCCCTCTCCTCGTAGAGTTGCCTGGGGGCTATTGTGGTGAGATCCAATATTCCAATCCAGTGCCTGCTTGAGGATTTGAACACGGATCTTCTTTGTAGAAGCCGACACCCTAGCCCGCTACATCTGCGAGCCCATTATTCTAGTCAATTTGTTTTCTAGTCCCTTAGAGAAAAGTATCTTTACAAAATAACTGGCAAAAGTACAAGAAAAAATGTTGCCAAAAAAAAATACAATTTTAAAATTAAATACCACAAAAATTATTTGACATATTGAAAAAACAAAGCCACTTTTAAATAACGAGTTTTTTATACTCTAAAATAATCTGAAATCGAGAAACAACGAACAGAGTTTGTTGAATATTTATTTAAGGGATGAGACGGGAACCCATAACCTCTAGCTCAAGAGGCAAAACCTCTACCTCTGGACCCCAGGACTTAGGCTTCTAAAATATCATTTTAGGCAAGATTTTGCCTAACTACAAGGCGTAATTGATTACTAGCGCCACTGGTGTTGATAGTGCGAACTTTTAATTGTCACGGCGGCAGATGAGGTTTTTATTTTTATTCTTTTAAAAAATGAGTTTTCATTAGTTTAGAAAAGTATGGTACTATATATAAGAAATAGTATAGAAAACTTATTTGTTTTAATCAAAAAAAATTTCCATTATGTTGCCCCCACTCCCCCCCATTTGGAAGAACTCAAAATACTAAACTTTAAATAAAATAATTTTTGCTATTATTCCTATACGTAAAATTTTTATCACCTTTTACTTTCTCTTACCTCTATATATATGTTAATATATATAAAATAAGCTTTTAAACAAAATCGGCCAAAAAGTACTAGTACTTTACTGATGTACTTTTTCACATTTCTTCAATTTCCTCAAAATTTTCTCCAACGATTTAGATTAAAATTCAAAAATTAATTAATTTTTAGATTCTCTTTAAAATGTATATTCTCATTTTGCTATTGAAATTTTCTGAAGAACACTTTACTCTTGTACTTTATAGAAAAGATAGGAAAAATGGTTGCCATGGTAATAAAATATAAATATTTTTCTACTTAATTCTTGAATTCAAATGTACCGTACTGTCGGAATCTAAATATATCAACACAAAAAATCTCGAGTCGAATTTTTTTTTTACGATACAATGCTTTCTCTTTATAAACTAAAAGAGAAGTAAAAAGTGGAGAATTAGATCTAAATTTTTGAATGGGAAATGAGAACGCATTTTAATCAGAATCGACTTTTTAGTAGAAATCGATTGTCAAACTGAAGACTCATTATTTATTAGAGAAATAACCTTAGTTAAGGCCTTTTTCAGCGTGGTGAGTTGGCAGTTTATTCGAGAAACACAATAAGTCACGCTAATGAAACAGCAAGCAATCAAAGCTTAAAATATACTATCCATCTTTTACTCTGCGTCTGCTTATTCTATCTATCTAT